>JAGHPS010001012.1:0-61973 GCA_020976635.1 Castanea crenata
AAAAAGGTCTCACTTGGGAGAGACCAAAATAGCCCTGGTGCCTGTGCATCACTCTCTTTGATTTTGTTGTTTTATCTCCTTTTGTTTTCTTGTTTAATTTGGCTTTTTGTACTCTCTTTTTTTTGATGAAGTGCACATTCATTTTTTTATAAAAAATTTAAGGGTATGTTTTGGTAACTATTTTTTTTTCTTGATTCTCTATTTTTTAGAAAAGTTTTCTATTTTCTAACACACAAACTTGTTTGATAACCTAAAACAAGTAGAAAAAAAAATATTTTTAATTTCTCAAAATAACAAGGAAAATAAAAACAGGCCTTTACATGTCTTCTATTCATTGTTTTTAGAAAACACAGACAATAAAATTTGAAGAATGTTGATTACAATATCTATATTTACTAGATACAAGTTTTAATTGCCTCATTCCACATCACTAGATAATCCTTTGAAGAATGTTGATTAGATAACAGATGAGGACTCATGCCATACTTTTATAAGTCATTTAGCTAACAAAGTTTTGACATTTTCATTTCTAATTTTCAATAACCATGAATTCAAAATCTAGATATACATTTTGGTTATTCACTGATTTGATTACATTAATATTTATTATTAGCTTAATAAGTATTTACTTCTTGTTCTTCTTTTCCTTTTCATCTTCCTCTACTAACTGTAATTGTGTTTCTCATCTAAAAAACCATTAAAGGCGTAACCATACAGTTTAAAGGCTTGGTAGTTGAAGCCTCTTCAAGTGCACACGATGAAAGAAACTTGAAGATGAGAATATGTGATTTCATGCTTAGTTTGCAATAGCATGCAATCACATACCGAGGAGCTGTAGGTAAATTCACATGTTCAACCTGAAGTTGAAGATTCGACTCACATGTTCCTTCAACAGGAATCCACCAAGAGAGCATCCAATTTTGCACAAATAATGGCCTGTTTAGAAAGAGCCTCACCAGCACATGTTTGTTCCACAATCTCCCCACGCCACTTAATATCCTTATTTGAACACCATGATTTTTTGTGGTGTGAAGAGTTTTGAGAAATCAAAACTAAGATTTTTCCAATGTGTATGCTTGCTTTTGAAAATGGATGTTACTGCAATACAAGGAAATTTTGAACTTAGGAAGCAGAAATATATCCCCATCTTTGGACAGCCCTGCTATCTTTGAGCACATTTCCTTCTGCGAACAGCGAACTCCTCTATGATCCAGAAAATCGAGCTATCAAAAAGGTGGATAAGTTTCCTCTCCTTTATTCGAATCTGTTTATTAATTCCACAGGTTAATGTCTAGAAAGTGTTATAGCTACTAACAATTTTACAACAAATTAGGTTTACAAACTAACATGACAATGAATTGATTGATGTCACATTAATAACATGATAAATAAATTATTATTATTTTTTTTTTTCAGTTTTAACATCGAATGAGGTTTCTCCATTTTCTCCTCTTTATATTACAAACTCAGCAATCCAAACACTTTAATCTATGGAGATAACTTAACTTTCAACTAACGATATTTATATTAATTAAAAGAAGATAGGATTGAAGTTTGTGTCAGTGAGAAAGTTATAAATTTGTTGAACTAAAGCCAACTAATCAATTATGTTATATATTCTAATTTTGGAATAAAATTAAATTTTGAAAAGATAATCCAAAAGGAGAAAAAAAGAAGTGCAATAAGAAAAAGTTTTAGAATAATATTTACATGGATGTGTGTAAATATACAAGCCTAGTGTACATGTAAATAGTATCGCAAGGCTACTATATATGGTCCAATTTCCTTTTGTTTTGCATCGTTCAAAAGTTTGTTAAAGAAAATGGAACAGTGGAGATGAGAAAAAGATAAATAAGGAGAATAGAGGGTTAAATTATAAAGCAAGTAGTTTCTGTATAAGGTTTACGGGCTTAAATGTTGTTTCCAGTGCAAAACATGCTCGTTCAATAATACTTCAACCAAAACACAATCATTTAGAAATAATGCAAAGATAGCATAACCACATGTCACAGCAAAAAACTTTCTATGAGTTTCCTCTTTTGCATAATCATATAAATCAATGACTTGAAAAGGCCAAGGAGCCTTGACTAAAATGGCACTTCCTCTCACAAGTTTAGGTAGACGATGAGGCCATCAGTTCCAACTTCAAAACCCACTGGAGTATGTGTGTTAACAATAGAGAAAAAAAAAAAGAAAGATGACTTCAAATGTTTAAATATACCTCAGCTTCAAAAGATTTTGGTAATTCATTGATTCAATCACATCAATACGCATCTCCTTAATAGGTATGTATGTTAACAATAAAGAAAAAAAAAATGACAAAGTTTAACTACAAAATTAATTGTAACCTTATGCTACAAACTTACATAATATCTCTTCATTGGAGGTGAATTTTGACAAATTCACCATTAAATTACATCTTTTTTTTTATATCCTCTATGCTTGTAAAATTTTAAGAAAATTAAAAATCAATAACTATGTCATTAATAAATTTTTTAAATTGCAAGTTTTTGTAATTAAAAATCATGCACAAAATTTAAGCTTATAGATCATATAGTAAATAATATCCGATTGATGCAAAATTTAAGAAGTGTATTAAGAGCATAAAGAACATGCAATTCAGCGGTTAAATTTTCAAAATATATTGTAATATTTATTTTATTGAGTGAGTTCGTAGCTTTAAATTACAATCAATTTTGTAGCTAAATTTTGTCCCAAAAAAAAAAAAAATAGATGACTTGAAATGTTTAAATATACCTCAATTTCAGAAGACTTTGGTAATTCATTGATTCGATCACATCAACACGCATCACCTTCATAGGTATTTATTCTTCTTGTCTTCTTTGCTTCTTGAATATTTTGCTCCTTCTTTGAGCCCTCCTCTTACTCCTCCCCTGCCTCTACTAATTATAACTGTGTTTCTCATCTCAAAAATCATTAAGGCTATAATCATTCAATTTCGAGGCTTGGTACTTGAAGCCTCTTCCAATGCACATTATCAAATGAGACTTTTATAGGATATTTATAGGAAGATGATATATTTAAAAAAAAATAGAATTTAATAAAAGCACCAAAAATCTAAATCCCCGAAAATCCGGCATAAATTCGAAATTTTTTGGAAGCAAAGATATTTGACTAGCCCATCCACACGCACCATGCGCGCGTGCTTATAGCCTTTTTTTTTTTTAATAAAACATATGATGTTTTAAAGTCATAACCACAAATAGTTATAGCTAAAAATCAAATGTGTGTCCTAATTTATGGATTTAAAAATTTATTTTTAATTTTCAATTTACCTTTATGTCTTAATGGGTAACAACTTATTTTATGAACATTAATGAATAATATAGTATATCATTTTTATATCATATACAATTATATTATTATTATATAGTAAGTCCACTTTTGAAACTGATACAAATTTACTGGGATATGATGTTCTCAAACTTGTTACATTGTACGTGAGAATAAACATAATTAAGTACGTTGTGTTTAACGCTTCCCGTAATACTTTTGCACTTTTGCATTTTCTCATTGTCTAAAACTATGCTCCTTCCCATATACTTACATATAATTTTATAAATCTCAACTTCATTTTGTATACACCATCATATGAGTTCAATAAACTTCCAATTTATATATAAAAGATGTAAATAATACAGCCATACCATCTATATTTTGAAATCACTTGGTGAATTTGTAGCTCTCTGGGATGTCCATAAAAATTGATGTTGGTGGTTTGTAACATACGAATTCACTAGTGCTTGTTTGATGTTTATGTCAGAGAAATTAGTCTTGAGCTTCAAATGAAGCGGATGTTTTTAACGCAATTTATATAGATAGTCTACAATTATTCTTTTCAAATAAGAATGTGCATAAATACATGCATCCATCTATCATACAATTCTATTATTACTTACTTGGCAAGACTGTAGCTACATTCCTATCCGAAAATGTAAAAAAAAAAAGGTGAAGAAGAGGCATTTTGGATATGCATCACCAAAAAGTTAGTATTTTAATTACATTAATACTGTAACAATCCACTTTACATCTCATTCTCTATTTTAGACTACACCATATTAGAATAATCTAAAACAGGAAGAGAGAGAATGATGAAGCAAGGAGATTACTGAGGTGGTTGTAGGACATAGAGGATCGGGATTGGGTTGAAGTGGTTTTAAATTTTTAATGGAAGAGGGGGTAATTTTGCCCTTTTCTGTGTTATTTGGAAATGAATATGACAGAGCTCCTGTTATTGTTCTTTTAAAAAAAAAAAAAGGCAGTTGTTCCAAACATAAAGGGATTGGGTTTGTTGAAGGCATACAACACTATGGTAGTTTAAAATAAAAAATTCAATTATTTGTCTAGCTTACTAATAGATGCGGTTTGTCTTCTAATGAAAATAATGGGACTAATTGAGGAAACTAGTGGATGTCCCTCGCAGTGTGCCTATTCATTATTATTTATTTTATATTTTTATAATACTTATATGTGTTATAATTTTGAAAAATTAATTTCAATTACGTATTATTTGTCACTAAAATAATGAAGAAAATTGTAATCTAGTATATCTATAAGTAATCATAATTTAATTAGACCCTAAAAATGTCACTAGCTACATGCCTATTGATTTTTATGTTATTTTATAAGGTATACATGTATATTTTGTTCTTTAATTTCTCGCTCTAATTATTTCTTTGTCTTTTTCTTAGGAGTATTTCTTAAAAAAAAAAAAAAAGTGAACTTTTAAAGGCTGAGAATCAAATATTTAAGGTTTATAATTTTTAATTTGTAAAACTAAATATACATGTCAATAGACTTAGGAGAGAAAAGTGAAGAGAAAAGTTAATTGTATGTTTGGTTGGGAGGGGGAGTGGAAAATTTTGTGGTGGAGCCTAAATATTATCTCTCAAGTTCACCAAAAAGCTTTCTCCTCAAAATGGTGAGAAAAATGGAAGGAGGAAGCTCATGAAAATGAGCTGCCAAAAATACCACTCATGTTACCTGCAGCCTTTTTTTTTTTTTTCTTTGATTTGTTCTTTCATTGTTACTAACGTGTTGACTTCTTTTTTTCCTTTGGTTTTGTCTAGACATGGTAGCTTTCTTGTTGTTGTTTTTTCTTTTTCTTTTTTGTTCTTTTTTTTTTTTTGTGCTCATATGTTTCTTTTCTCATCAATTTTGGTTTTTTTTTTTTTGGAAAACTATTTTGGGTTCATTTCTTATGCTATTTTCTTTTTTTTCTTTAACGAAGTTTCTATCCATACACAATGTTTTTAAAGTATAATGTGTTACTTTTTGCATTATGTAAAAGAGACATGATGGTAAATTTATATAAAAAAGTTTTTCATCTCTCCACTTTTCCACCATCCCAACCAAACACAAATAAGGGGAAGTAAAATCGTTTCTATCTTCCCACTTTTCCATCCTCCCAACCAAATAGATTCATTTTTTAAAATTCTGTTATGTGGATTTTTTTTTTTTTTTTTTTACGGGATGAAAATGTATTTTTTTAGTTAAGTAGTAACATGGCTAAATCTTACGAGAGGAATCCAAAGAATAACACCTAAGATACTATACTTAAGTTTTGTCATTTAGTAATTATTATGAGTAACAACTAAACACAATTAATGTGACGGTAACTAAATTCTTGGTTAACCATGACTCCTCAAATCCAACATGACGAGAAATTATTAGTCTACTAGGAGGACTGCTGACGTAGTCTTTTCTGATCTCCCAACCAAAAAAATGCTATTGTTTATGCAAATATGACATCATCTAGTAATTTTTATTTTGTATTCCTTGTGCTGATTAAGAAGCTCACATGTACTTTTACATAGATGACATCATCTCATTGGTTAGGGAGGACCACATCAACAGTCCTCCTAATGTAAATAATAATTTCTCTAATGTGACAACATTGGAGAAGAACAAAACTTAAAGCTAATCCTCTGTTTTTAAGTCTATCATAAATATAGATAATTAGATTTACAATTAGATTTAGTAATGTATACATAATTAGATATAATTAAATTTTCAACAAAGAAAACTTGAATAGCCACTAGAAGGGTAATGATTAGGAAAATTAATAGTCAAATAACAAATTAAGAATTTTCTCAAAAAAAAAATTTAAGAATTTGTGCTCATAAATAAAAATTAAATCGCATGAACATAAATAAAATATTAAAGAAATGCGTTTATTTCATTTAAATTTGTAAATTATTATTGAAAAAATGTCAAACATATTAACATGTACAAATAATTGTTTTGAAACATAGTGGTTTTTGTCCATATAATAATACTAACTAAATGTAGGAAGTCACCACATGTCATCGTAGTATACTTTGAGAAAGAAACACGTGTCATCGTTGTATGCATCCACTAGTTATAGGATCCAATTTTTATAATATACTAGCCAATATCCTGCCCGATGCATGGTGCATTTTGAAATATTTTGTAAAATAAAAACTTTTAACCCCTTGGGTTCATTAATACTATTATTGTTAGTCATGATTAATTTACAGAGTTTTAATAGTAAAACTAAATTCAAACTAAACCCTAGTCCCTAACCATAGTATTAATTCCAAGCCTAGGTATCATTTTTCATGAATAGTAGAAGGGTGTTGAGGTACAAAAAGTCACGACATTAAGGCCCAAAGCAGCATAGTGAATGCACCCCATGGAAAATAACAATAAAAGGGTCAAAGCTCCCCACAATTGGGACGGGAGTAAGCCTAAGTCCATTAAAAAGGATTTTAAGCGCAAAATTCATGGAGAGATAGGCCTTAAGGCCTATCAAACGAAAGGGAAAAAAATGACCCAGCTTATCAAGATCAAAAAACCAAAAAAGCCTAGCAGTAAGTATTAAGCCGGGATACCCAGAGGTCGTTAAGGGCTCGAGGTCTTGGGGACTTGCAGAACAGCTAAGAATGAGATTAAGACAGCTCAAAAGGAGTACCAAGAAACAAAGGAAACGAAGAGCAAAAGCATCCTTCCCAATCACCCGATGATGCAGAAGGGAACCAGAAGGATTGGAAAGTGACAACTCATAACAAGGAGGCTGGTACCTCAGGGAACCCAAGAAAAAGAACTATAAAGGGAAGTAGCTAGGGGGACTTTTAACCTGACAGGGATAAAATTGGTCCACTTAAGAAAAATGACAAAAAGGAAGGGTGGCCAAAAAAGTTGAGTCTGGAAAAGGAAGATAGAGAAGCCTTGAAGGAAGAGAAATTGAAGGTTAGCTCTCCCGAAAACACCTTAGAATGGAATGTCAATAAGATGCTTTTGGAGAAAAGACACCAAAAGAAGAAAACTATGAGAAACAAGGAATGTACCAACCACCAAAATTGTTGGCATGCTACGAGCTTTGTTATCCAGGGGAGTAAAGAGAGGGAACCAGTGGTACCCTAGAGCCCTAAGGTGACGTTATAAAAGGAGAAAGTAGCAACAATGAAGAGCAGTCAGCAACAGCAAACCAAAATTGAATCATTGAGAAAAAAACTCTATCAAAAAATTCAAAAAAAGTAGTAAAGAGAAAAGAAATACTGCCTGGTGTACCAAGGCAGCCACTATAGAACATACTCGTGATGGAAAAATAGATGCGCGCAGCGGAAAAATAAATGGATCTACTTCATTCGCAATCGATAACATGCACTATGTAAGTTTCAGAATTCAAGAACAAGAGTGCGTACCTTGGGGCAGTGAAATTCAAAACCGAAGATCAGAAGGACTTGAGAATACATTTAATCTTCACTCCAATTCCACTTAATGTCCAAGATGTGTGGTCTCTCAATCAGTTTTCGTTAAGGAGAGAATAGGAGAGTGTCCAGCACTCACATACAGACCATTTCATTGCTTGTAAGAAAACACTTATGAAAAGGCCTCATGAAAACCCTCTTCTTTTATAAAATTATGTATGTTTCTCTCTTTATATATAACTGATTATCTAATTGGGTTAGCCTTTTAGACCATTCCAATTGGGCTCTTGTGTGTGGCTTGGAGTGGGACCAAAAGAGACCAATAAGACACTAGCTCCAATGGGTCTTGGGCTTTTCTGCCAACTCTTGACAAGTCCAAAGTTATCATTAATTATATTTAATACCACTATATAAATATAGTTGCACTCTAGGCCTTATTTACAAATTATATTCCAAGACTTTATTGTACATACAACCCCTTCATAAAATATTCGCTGTAATACAAAGTCATGGATGTAGACTGCCACTTTGTAAATTACTACATCTTAATCCTTGAGTACCTGATTTAATCCTTTAAGTTATTCATTATATATTTATAAAATCCAATTCCATAAATGTATACTTTAGTAACTCCTTACTAAAGTGGTTGAGCCTAACTTTTCGAATAACCAAACCCATTAAACTTATCTCAAGAGAATATTTTGTATCTCCGTTAAAAGATTATGAATTTCATCTTGAGAATATATGTTCCATCAACACTAAATGTGGCTGCCCAACATACTAAGGTTTTGATTGTAACTAATAGATTTCACTCCTGATATATCAAAGCAACCTACATATTGAGATTTTGACCGTAACTAATAGATCTCACTCCTGATATATCAAAGTAACCTATATCTCATGATCATGTCCATTATTTTCTTAGGATTTAGAGTTGATGTAAATAGAAGTTGTGAGATTTATTATTCATTTGACAGTCGTTAGGAGAATAATAAATCTCATAGCGGTCCAGTTCAATATGTCTTAACTCTTAAAACATATCAACAAATCATCTTAGTTGATATGTTATAGTCTTCGCAGATGAAACACCCAATTTCATCACCGATTACAAACTAAACTTATGAGTTTACAAAGAACTTGTGATTTATATCTTCTGTAACTTTTCACATAAATCACATATTATGCATCTCATGGACTAAGATAATGTCCCATTATTTCATTTATAAATAGTCTCATATAATTAAACAATTTAATTATTTATAACATGCCAATAAATTGGATTTTAGGGCATAAATCCTAATAACTCAGATCCAAAGAAATTCAATCTTTGTAAGTTTTAGAGGTTTAGAGGGCCATCTAAGTCTGTAACTTTTGAGTTTTATTTGGACTTTGTAATAAGTCTTAGTGAGCACTTTGTGATTCATCAATTAGATGCAATGAAATATTCTTTAATGATCTGAGGATCCTCATCATTTATTCTGCGTTCTTTCCTTATGTATTGTTCCTTTACAATTTTCTTACCGTTCAATATATGTATATATACTGTAAGTGCACAATTGCACCCAGCCCAAAGAACAGTTACGGGCTCAGGCCCAATGAGCCTTAAACAATATGAATTTGTAAAGTGTGGGCTTGAAACCCAGGTTAGAAGTGTTTAAGAATTCGATGACAAGCCAAAGATTGCAAACACTCGAAAATAACAAGGAATATTGCAAATCAACCTGCTCGGACGTAAGCCGAGAGCTGTTCTTGTATTATCTCTTTTCCTTTTCTTTTTCTTTTAGATTCAAAAAGGGAGGGGTCCCTCATTCCTGTTCTAGGTTTCTCCTTAAATACTCATCTTTTTGATACTTTGTACATGTGTTGCCCCAATTCCCCCTTAGCCTAGATATTTCTTTTCTCAGTGCCTTTGAATAGTAACCAGAAGTTTCACTTCCACTGTTCAGGTGTCACTTCCCCATTAATGCGGCCAGGGTGGTAGGTGCAGGGTTTTTAATGTGGAGGTGGCAGCCTTTATCTTTGGTATTTCTTTAACATCGATTCTTCTAGGACATTCAAGGGTTCACCCCCTTTAACCATTGGTCTTCATCGTGTCATTCCCTAACCTTTACAATGAAGTCCTGGGTTCTCCGGTGTCCGTTCGAGGGGAAAATCACCCTCGGCTGGATCCTCGGATCTTCAGCGTATGGGCCGACCCGTAGTACTAACAAGTTCTAAATCCAAGAGCAGGTCGGCCTTCCTTAGCATGACCCAAAGGCCCACCAGGGTCTTTTTACTCCCCACATATACAATCTTGCTTGCTAGAATATACGTATTATAGAATCCCCGCTTTGTGCACCACTTGGTTCGTAAATAACCCTCTTAGCTGCGATGAACTAAGCCCAGTTTCCTTAATACAATAACATCAATTTCCTAATGTTAAAACTTCAACTTCCCATTAATGTTCTTCAAATAACACACAGAAAGTTATAAAGTACTAAATTTGTGTATTGAATTGTGTTTATAGTACTATTTAAGACTATTGTACATAATATGAATATAGTATATACAAAGGAAAAAATTTTAGTCATCTCATTTATTATTTGGCCCCCCTCCTCAAGGACAAATTTCTAGCTCTGCCATTGAGGGTGTGATTCTAGGATACCTCTAAATTAAGGCTTTTATACTCTTACATTGGTTTTTTTCATATCTTTTATTTCACACTAACTTTCATATGTTAATATATGATTTTTTAAAGGATAAAGTTTTTTTTTTTGAGAAACCAATTGCTAAAAAGGATAAAGTTTGGTTCTAAATATGTTTAGAGTTATCTTTTTCAATTTATTAAGTGTCAAATTATAAACTTTCTAAAAAATTAAGTGTCAAATTATAAAGACTCCATGTATATTGTTTAAACAAGTCACATTACTCATTAAAAAATTTATGTGACTAAAATTATATATAGATAGTTTCTTTAATTACCATATACATAGTAGGTATGTTGGAGTAAAATAAATTTAAACATGTTTATAGGTAAACATTTTTTTAGGGTAAACTATGTATTTGGTCTCTATCCTATACACTATATTTCAATTTGGTCCAGAACATTTCAATTGTGTCAATTTGGTTCCTAACTTTTTAATTTAGTCCCTATTGTTATATCTTATATGAAAATTAATACCATTGCAAATAGTCAAAATAAATTTTTTGTGTATTGTTACATCAACGAAAGCTAATTTTTTATTTTAGCCATTAGACGTGTCATTAATTTTCATCCTAAAAATAATGGCAATGAATAAATTGGCACGATACTGAAAAGATAGAGACTAAATTAACACAATTAAAAAGTTATAAACCAAATTAAAATATAGTACATAGAATAAGAACCAAATACATAATTTACCATTCTTTTAATATAAACATGCCTGAGTCAATTATAAATATAGATATTAATGTAAAAGAGTAGAATGTAATCTAGCTGGAAACAATATTTTTCCCAATAAATCAATACCTTGTCTTTGATAGACTTTGATAATTGATTGATGGAGTCTTTTGACTGAATATTGTAGAAAATGAAGTTTATTTGAGATATAGGCACTGTTAGAAGCAAATTTTGGTAATACTATTGTCGAAATTTTGAAAAAAAGTAAGAGAGAGGAGAGATAAATGATGTGATGGGAAGAAGAGAGAAAAAATAATTTCAATATTGGTGTTGCCAAAATACCAAAAAAAAAAAAAAAAAAAACTAACAAGTATTACCAAAATACTTTCCTCATGGCCCACAAAAATCTACCCGATAGTTTCATTTTCTAACTGCTAGTTTCTTTTTGAAAAAATGGTGTTAATTTCAATTTCTAATTTGTTAGTTTCTTTTTGAGAAAAGGGTAAAAATTAAGTTAAAAACCTTTTCCTCTTAAAGTTCTATCACTAGTAAGAAATTGAAGCATCTATTTGTTTCTTTTACCCTCTTTTACCCATTTTTAGATGTCAAAAGTCAAAAGTAAAAAAAAAAAAAAAAAAAAAAAAAAAACTATAAGTAGAAGGAAATTGAAACTAATGGCAATGGTCAAAATTTTAAGTGAGCTAGGGAAAGTATTTCGGTGATACAATTATTGAAATACTTGTTAGTTTTTTTTTTTTTTTTTTTGGGTATTTTGACAATATCAATACTAAAATTACTTTTTCTTTCTCCTTTTCATTGCATCATTTCTTTCTCCTCTCTTTTATGTTTTCTCAGAATTTTGGCAATGTTATTATCAAAATTCACTTCTCTTCTCATTTTTCTAAATAAATTTAAATAGTATCTATATTATAAATAAACTTCATTTTTAACAATATTTAGTAAAAAGACTCCTGATTGATGTCTATAGTAAGAATGCTATCATATATATTAAAAAAAAATGTCTATAGTAGGAAAGTGCGGAAAGAGAAAGAGAAAGAGAAAGGAGAATTCCCATTAAAAAAAAAAAATTGCAAAGGGGAATTTGCCATGTTCTTTTTGTAAGTATAGTGATACACGTGTGAATTAGGGGATGGTTGTCGACCACTTGTTTTTGGGAGTTGGATATTCTTCTTCTTACAAAATCATGAAATCTCTCTTATTCATAGAAAAGAGAAAAAGAGGGCTTTTGATGTACTTTACTCTCTTTGTCTGAATCTTACTTGTCAGTTGTCTCCATACACAGAACCTCATCTCTTCTCAACCTTGTCAGCTTCTCTTCGATCTTCTTTTTGTCTTCTTCAATCTTCAATCTTCAATCTTGGATCTTACTTATTGTACTTCCACTCAACTCTGTCACAAAGCTGATTGCTTGGAACCGAAGAGAGAGAAGACGAACAATGGCAGAAATTGCAGTTTCAGGAGCAATAACTGTAGTTTCCAAGGTGGTACCGTTTCTCTACAAAATATGTTCTGGCCACGACCGTCGTAACATTGAAGAAGTAAGAAAATGGTTGGATACTATGATAGCTTACCTGAAGGACACGGAAGGAAGAGAAGATACAGCAGGTTTGAAGAATCGAGTTCAACAAGTGCAAGATTTAGCATATGAGACTCAAGATGCAATTGAAGAGTTCATGTGTGAAGTTCCTGAACACTTACATCATCGTTGGATCACAAAATTTCTTCATAATGTTGCTCACTCTGTTAAGGACTTTCTTCCACTGAGGCGATTGTCCTCCCGCATGGCAGATATCAAGAAAAAAGTCGACAACATCAGAGACTTTGATACAATTCGCATTTTTCCCTCTCAAGTTGCATCAAGTTCTACTACAGCTGGAGAGGTATCATTTTCCAGGAATGACCATCGTTTTCTTGTGGGCATTAAGAGGCGTGAAGAGGCACTTCTTGATCGTGTTTTAAGGGGAGATCAGCCAAGGGATGTAGTAATTTCAGTAATCGGAGACCCGGGTTCAGGTAAATCCACTGTTATCCACGAAGTCTTTGAAATGGTCAAAGATAATTTTGAATGCAATGCTTGGGTTTCTGTCCCTCCCTCTTGTGAGGACTTGTTAGAGAAACTTTTTCAGGAACTGGAATTTCCTTTTGACCCAGGAAAATGCAAAAAAAGGAGTTTGCAGTTTCATTTACAACAAAAAAGATACATCCTTGTTTTTGATGGTATTTGGTCTGAAGATCAATGGAACTGCATTAACGAGTTACTTCCTTGTGATAAAAAACAGGGTAGTAAAATAATCATCTCCACTCGTAATCGCAATTTAGCTTCTTATTGTACAAGCTCTCATGATTATATCTATGATCTCAACCTTAATCCATTAACATGGGAAGAGGCGTGGGAGCTCTTCTGTACGAAGGTCTTCCAAGGTGATAAATGCCCGGATCATTTGGTTGCTTGGTGTGAGAAAATTGTGATAAGATGTGAAAAATCGCCACATGCAATTGTTGCAGTTGCCAATTTCTTGGCAAACAAGCCACGTATTGGGACGGAGTTTAAGAATGTACTTGATAGCCTTGAATGTGAACCAGGACATCCTGTCTCTCTTTCCTGCTATAAAATTTTCTCGCATAGTTATTACCATCTACTGCCCAACCTCAAGTCTTGTTTCTTGCACTTTTGCAATTTTCCCGAGTTTCACCCTGTTAAATGTGGAACACTGATCCACCAATTGATAGGTTGCGGGTTCATTGAGGAAAAAGAAGGTAAAACTCTGGATCAGGTGGCATATGAGAACTTAGTTGAGCTAGTTCAAATGAGCATGGTTCACGTGACCGGACGAGATTCTGAAGGACGAATAAGGAGTTTTCGAGTTTCTAATCTTGCAAGAGGGTTCATCCTTTCCATGTCTGAGAAGGTGAACTTCATTAATGTTCTTAGAAGTCCAAGTGCTAGTTTGGGAGGTGAGAAACCCCGTCGCTTAGCTCTTCACAATTGCTTCCCCTCCTTGTTACAAAGGACAGACCTCTCTTCTGTTCGTTCCTTTTCTATGTATGAGGTAGAAAATTTTTCAGAATCAATGGCCAAAGAACTTCTCAAAAACTTCAAGTTAATAACAAGTCTAGAAATGGAAAATGCAGCCTTGCAACAATTTCCAGAAGAAGTTTTCAACCTCCCCCTCCTAAGGTACTTAAGTTTGAGGCATACAAGTATAAATTCAGTTCCAAAAACTATTAAGAAGAAGCTTCCGAACCTGAAAATTGTTGACTTTAGAAATACTCGTATCACCATGTTGCCCAAGGAGATCTTTGGACTTCCTAAGTTGCTCCATTTGTTTGTTAGTTGCCCAAATGATGTTGTAGAAGCACAAGTGCATCCAGGAATTGAGTGTTCCACTTCGTTACAGAAACTGTCACTTATCAAGGCAAACTATAAGGAAAAAAGCATTGTTAAAGAGTTGGGGAGCTTCATTGATCTGAGGAAACTAGGGATCACAGAACTCAAGGAAATAGAAGGAAAAGATTTGTGTGCATCCATTGAGAAGATGAAGCATCTTTATTCTTTGTCTGTGAGCTCAGCTAGCAAAGAGTATCTTAATTTGAAAGACATGAAAAAGTCTCCTCAACTGCTTCAAAAACTATCTCTTGGAGGGAGGTTGAAGGAAATTCCAGCATGGGTTGGTGAACTCTATAATTTGTATAAAATTGAGTTCAAATGGTCAAAACTGCAAAACAGCCCACTTGAGGCCCTTCATGCTTTGCCTTCTCTAAAGGAGCTACATCTGTGTGCTGCTTACACTGGTGCATTTCTGGTATTTAATGCTCAATCATTTCTAGAATTGAGGATACTAGAAATTGAACAATGCGATCAGTTAATTGAGGTATTGATTCTAGAACAAGCACTGCCTAAACTTCAGAAGCTGATTATAATGAATTGTCACTGCCTAGACATGGTGCACATAACAAAAAATATGCGAAGCCAGCTGGAGGAAGTGCGTGTTCCACAGGACTGTGTTAGAATAATAGAGGAATGAGAGACATTGTGGCTGAAGCACCTTTGTGGTAAGCTTTCAATGAACAAAAATATTATTGTTATTTTTTCCTATACAATACTGCCTTGATTGCACATTTTTTTTAATTGTTTAATATATATATATATATATATATATATATAGTGGAGTTAGCTGACACTCAAACAAGATGGCTGCATGAAATTTGTCAGATATTTTTGTGATCCTGTAGCCTACAATTATATATGTCATAATAAAAGCAAAGATCAAGATCCAGTCACACTAGCAAAAAATGACACTCTCTTGTAATAGAGTGAGGGATAATGGTGAATGGCCTTTCATATCACAATCTCCTCTACACAACTCTATTTAACTTGAGCTGTCATCCAAGCCCATATCTTTAGTGTTAGTGTGAAAGTGTCAGCAGTCCTTGATTTTAGGACAATGATTACATTCTATTAGTGATAGATATGTAATGGTGGTTGCATAGTGCTAGTGGGCACTACCAATAGTTACTAGTCCTGAAGGTTATGGTCCAATATTTCTTGTATTATGGATAGTTGGATACTGTACAAGGCAAGTACTGCAAAAATATATTGAAGATTGGAAGCACATTGCTTGCAATCTTCTGGATTAAAGTTTAAAAATGTTCTTGAGAACTGCTCCATAATTACAGAGCAAGCATGATTTGTCATCTATCTCAAATCTTGAGTTTACATAGCTCAACTAGGGAGCACATTCCATTCAATCTTCTAGATCAGCCTTTTCAAATGTCCATGAACCTAACCGCTCCATAATTTCTTCTATTCAAAATTGGATAAGAGTTCAGTATATCTAGGATGGTGTTGTTGGTTGAATCAGTAAGCCAATTTAGCAGTGAGACTCCGCCGATGTGTGTAGGGTCCAAATTACCTAATCTGGTTGCTGATCTTGTGACAAGTGGATTATGAGGATGTTTGGTGCTTTAATCTTCTTAAAAATCAGCCCTAATAAGTTCTTTATTCCACTGGATTGGAATTGTAGTGATTAAGTCCAAGACCATGTTGATCTGGACAGGATTGGGGAATGCTTTGCTTGTAGATAGAGATTGGGAAGGATTGGTATTGATGGGTTTTCTCACACCTTACAGCCAAGGTGTAGGTCTTTACCTCATGGAATTGATTTCCACTGCCATGAGCTCTTGGAGGCTACTTTAGTTGCTCTGAAGGATTTGCCTCTCAAGTATTTACATTAGAGCATTTTCACTCATGGTTTTTCTTCCCCATTTATCTTCCATAAGACAAAACCCCAAGTCTCCCACTTCTTTAGATTTACACAAGGAAACCCCAAGGTTTGAGGTATAAAGGCCTTCCCCACCAAAAATATAAAGCAACCCGTTCATTTTAGAGCAAACAGATTTTTGAAAAATTGAGAGAAGGTATAATATAAGTTGGTGAGGCTGCTAGTATTGGCCTTGTTAGACAATCCCTTGATATTTGGGATAGCTCTTGTCCCTTCGATCTCTAGATTTGACTCTTAATCTTTTCCTCAACTTCATTGAGAGTGTGGCTGTTTGGAGAGGCTGCTTGAAGGCCAAGGTATTTTGAGTGGAAAGGTGCTTTTCTGGCGTTAAAGATAGGAGCAAATCTCTGTGGCTTTTGGGGAATTTACGTTTTTGATAAAAATCACATTTGATTTCTTGGCATTAACAGAATGACTCGACCATAATTGAAATTTCTCTATGCAGTATTTGATAGCTATAGCTTGGTTTAGGAGATTTTCAGGGAATTTTAATCATTTACACTATTGCAAGGCCCATCCTAGGGGGAAGGGGGGGGGGGGGGGGGGTGAGGACTAACATTAAAGGCTGAGGAATAGAGAACTAGGGTTTTATCATTTCAATTGACTATAAAGAGAGAGATAATGAGAGCTAGAGGCAGCCAACCAATGACCAGGCTTGATTCTCAATCGGGTATTCACTTTGTCTATATCTCTGTGTTCCCTATCTTGGGAGCCAATAATTTTGGGGAGGATTGTAATGGAATTTAAATGTGGTGAAATTGGCAGACAGTAATTCTCAAATGCATGTATTGAGCAGCAGAAGTTGACATTTTGATTACAGGAAGAAATCTTTTTTAGGACCTAGCTTTCAAGTTCACTATGGATTAGAACAGTAACTGGGTAAGGTTGCCTGCAATGACCACTCCCAAATCCCACATAGGTGGGAGCTTTGTACACTAGGTATGACATTTTAAAATTTGGGCCTTGGTGTGATGGCAAGGGCCTTCCACCAAACATCACAGGTCATGGGTTCAAGTTTGTGAATCAACCTCTCCAAATTAAATTGTGGGTATGATTGCCTAGCGTGACCTCCTAGATCCTGCAAAAGTGGAAGTTTGGTGCACTTGGTACGACTTTTTAAGATAATAACTGTGTACATTTGGATTTGTTAGAAATTGAAAGGTATATAAAGGGGTGCCCAAAGTAGGCATGTCTCTCTGTGTAACTCCTTGGAGTAAGTCCTAGGTATTACTCAAAGAAGTAATGCCTTGGGCTGTTACTCTATGCCTCTTTTCTCGCTATTAATGGGATGGAGGCTATAGAAACCCCATGAGAGGTATCCCAGATCACAATTACAAAATCAGCATATCTCAGTGCACTAGTGTTGGCGAGGCTCTTAGGCTGATGGTCTAATTTGTTTCACTCAAGTAGTGTAAAACACTGTTAGTAAACCGATTTGTCATGTATCACTCAAGCTGGAACGAGGCCCAAGTTTGAGTTTCTGGTCTATGCGGAGGATAGGACAACGTAGAACAACCTCAAAACTCCTATGAGACCATCGATTTAAGCCAAAAGAGGTATGTTGAAAAACTTGAAATAAAAATTCTGCTGTTTAGTCTATGTTTCTTTCAGGATTATGTTTCTTTAAGGATTAAGGCTTGCCTAACTCAACATTTGTACCGAATGAAAGAACCACATTTGTAGTGTAGAAAGTCAACCCAAAGAACTTAATTTCTGTGAAATCTCACTAGGTTTTCCTAACTAGGACTGACTTGCAGCAGAATACAGTGTGACAACACTGAATTGGATTCTCTATAACTTGACTAAGGAGTCAAATATCAACACTGAATTTGTGGTATAGTTGGTCAATATATTGAAGCTTAAATCTGGAAAATTTTGGGATTTTTAGAATTCTTTTGGTATGTGAAATTTGCGTTGGAAATGGGCTGATCTGCTGTGATAGTCACTTAGAATACATGACCTTTGGACACTTTCTCAGTTGGTGAGAATTGCCTTGTCAGTATAGTGCATATGAGGTTTAGAAAAGTAAATAAACTAGTAGAACAATGTGTTTGAACTTGGGGCAGTGGATTAGAGCAAATAATTAGAGTTCAAGTTATTATGTTAGATTTGAGTTCAATATATGTTAATTGATAAATAGGAGCATATGAGCATTTCTTCAGGCTCTTTAGACAAGGAAGTAAGGTCATTCTAGTGGTTACCATTAGTTAATGCTGTATCTTAAGCTTTCGAGGTAAGTAACATATATGAAATGCTCTGAAATTTTTTGTTGTTGTTGTTGTAAATCTTCTACTTCTCAACTTTCCTTTGAAAAAACCACAATTTAGTATTTTTGAGCTAATGAGTTTGTCAATTTACTTTTAGCAAATGTACTTCAATAGAAATCATTATTTGTGCACTACTGTTCTAAAATGATATCCGGTCATACTTTTGGGGCCAAACACTTTGTTGTCTATATTTCATTTGCTAAAAAATTTCCTCAATGACATAAGTAATATAGTTTTTGGACAGATTATTATGTTAGAAATTCCCCTATAACTTGGTGTTAAAACTGTGAATATAACTAAAATAAAGAAAGGTAAATGCTAGGCAATCATGCCTAGGCTTTTCTTAACAACCACATTTAGGTAGGAAAAGGGAATCGCACCCTCGAAGTTTGAACTAGGCTGCTGGAATTTGATTAAAATCAATATCTCTATGAATATTATTTACTTCAATAAAGCCTCTATATATATTGTTAAATCCTTTCCTAGAAGGACTAGGACCTTAAATAACCTATTCCTAGAATGATTAGGATTACTAATAAACAAAAAAAAGAACTTCTAAACCAAATAGCAAATACTCAAAACATAAAAGAATACTTATGGGCCTTTGGTATAGCCAAGTACAGCCAATCCCGAAAATTTAAAATTACCAAATTGCCCTTATTCTAGTGAACTTAATCAAAACTGATCCAACAGCTTTCTAACCTTTAAAAAAAAAAAAAACTTAATACTAAGAGTCAATAATAACTTAGGTATCCTGTAAAAGGTTCCGAGAAAGCCCTACATCAAAAACTAAACCACAAATATTGAATCATTTTATTATTTAATCATGTTTTTCCTTGAACTGTTTGTGATCTGCATCAATCTTCCTTGGTCGGAGAAAACTTGACCACGAGTTTTGAAATGTTCTAGTACAATTCCTGGTAACCTGATAAGATTTGGATCCTGTGCAATTTCCCTTTAATGTGAGAGAAAAGTTAGAAAGGTGAAAAGTTATAAAGGTTAAAATAAATAAAAAAATTGATCCAAGGGCTGTGATTAAAAGTGGATTTTTTAACGTCCAATCTCAACCCTTGAAAGATAATTGATCCCCTGAATTGATATAGGGTAAAAAAGCTTGACTTTGATTGTTCCTTCTTTCCTTCGGTGCTTGCACCAATGATGGCAGAGGAACATCCTGCTCTCCAATGGTGACATTATACTTTCCAGAAATTACAAGTTCAATAATAGGAACCATCATTGCAAGTGGCGCATCCTTAGGTTGATCCGCATGTTGAAAGTATTGGAATAGGCTTCTCCATCTCTTTGATCTCTTCTTTCATCGTGTTATCTTCTTTTGCTTCAACCTTGGCTTGTTGTAGAATAATGTGTGGCAGATAATTACTTTTTATTTTTCCCGTGTAGCATACTGCCATAATTGCACAGTCATTTATTTATTTATTTTAAACCTGCATTACACACACACACACACACACATACATATCTTAAGTGGAGATACTTCTTGAATTATGAATGCTTTACAGGGCAAGTAGTGCAAAAATATTTTGAAGATTGGCTGCAGGAAGCACATTGCAGGCAATCTTCTTGATTAACGTTTTTGAATGTTCATGAAACTGGTCCATAATTACAGAGAAAGCATGATTTTTCATCTATCTCAAATCTTGAGTTGACACAGCTCAGCTAGGAAGCACACTTTATGCAATCTTCTAGATTAGCCTTTTCAAATGTTTATGAATCTTATTGCTCCATAATTTCTTCTATTCAATGGTAGGTAGAAGTTCAGTATATTTAGGATGGTGTTGTTGGTTGACTCTGTAAGGCAATTAAGTAGTGAAATTCCCCTATGTGTGCAGGGTCCAAATTAACTGATCTGCTTGCTGATCTTGTGACAAGTGGATTTTGAGATTATTTAATGCTAAATCTTGTTAAAATCAGCCCAAATAAGTTCTTTATTCCACTTGACTTGACTTGTAGTGATGAAGTACAAGAGCCAGTAAATCTGGACAGTATTGGGGCTTACTTTGGCTGTAGTTTGAGATTAGGATGGGCTGGCATCCATGGGTATTCTCACACCTTAAAGCTAATCCCATCACCAATTTTCAACCAAGCTCCTTTTGGTAATAGGTGAGGTCTTTACCTCCCAGAACCGCTTTCCTCTGCCATGAGCTCTTAGAGGGTACCTTAGTTGTCCGGATGGATGTGCCTCTCAAGTATTTACATTTGAGCATTTTCACCCATGGTTTGTCTTCCCCTATCAGCCTATTATAGCTCACCTTTTTTTTTTTTTTGATAGGTAATCAGAAAACTTTTATAAATGATAGAATAAAAAGACATACAAGAAGTTTATGATAATGAGCAACAAGAAAAAAACTATCAAGAAACCAAGTTAAGGGAGGACAAAAACTCAGAGAGAGAAGAACAATTAGTAAAGCCCCAAGAACGAGACCACTCCAAAAGACTACGCTGGCATAAAAGTTTTAACTCAACCAATGTCTTCTCTTTGTCCTCAAAGGATCGACGATTTCATTTCAACCACAAAATCCACATTAAGCACCCTGGAACCAAGTTCCATATGTCCGACTTATGCTTCCCATGCCACTGATGCCAGCAAGATATCAAACCCGCCACCGATCCTGGCATAACCCAAAGAATACCAAAGGCCTAAAGCAAACAAGTCCGTAGGGAATGGGTAACAGGGCAATGAAGAAGAATGTGGTTTACTGATTCCCCATCCTTGCAACACATACAACACCTATTAACCAAAGGGCGTCCCTTAAGCATAAGGTTATTCAAGGTGAGGATCCGACCATGAGCAGTAGACCACAGAAAGAATGCCACGCGCTTAGGGATCTTTGGTTTCCAAACCCCCTTCCAAGGAAGCCAAAAATTCGAAGCACCCCGGATTGCAAGGTAGTAAGACCGAGTGTCAAACTTACCATCCCCTTTAAGCCGCAAGTAAAGAGTATCTCTCCTACTACTCTGTGGAATACGAGTTTGGATAAGCCGAAGAAGAGAATACGAAGCAGCCAACTCCCAATCTTCAAAAGCTCTATAAAACGTTAAAGTCCACACTCTAACGGTACCCCCTTCTGGAATTCACAAAACCTCAGAGATATAGGCATCCTTGACCGCTGAACACACATAGAGTTCATGATAGAGAACTTTTAGAGTAGCGTCACCAATCCACCTGTCATGCCAAAAGCGAATACGAGTGCCTTCCCCCACTACAAAAGACAAATGCTTAGAAAAGCTCTCCCAACCTTCATTAATGCTTCTCCATAGGCCGCCCCCATGGGACCCCCTGCAAACATTAGTCCTCCACCCCCCTTGACCCTCGCCATATTTTGAGGAGATAACACGACGCCATAGGCGGGTATCTTCATGGCCATATCTCCACAGCCACTTCCCTAATAAAGCCTGATTAAACGGCACCACCTTTCTTATCCCCAATCCACCCATGTCAACGGGTAAACACACCTTATCCCATGTCACTAATGGATATTTGAAACCCCCCTTTGTAGACCCCCAAAGAAAATTCTTCTGAATACTTTCCAATCTAGTCGCCACCAATAGTACTTTGTTTGTGTCTTCCATTTGGCAAAAGCTTAGCTTCCCACAACTTTAGATTTACACAAGGAAATCCCAAGATTTGAGGTATACAGGCCTTTTGTCTCCTTCCCACCCCAACCAAAAATCCCAAAGCAACCCATTCATTTTAGAGGTAACAGATTTTTTGAAAATTAAGAGAAGACATAACATAAATTTGTGAGACTCCTGCTCTTTGGGATAGCACACGTCCCTTCGATCCATGGATTTGACTCTAAATCTTTTCTACAACTTCATTGAGAGTCCGGCTCTTGAGTCATTGTGACATATGGGAAGGCCAAGGTATTTTGAGTGGAAAGGTGCTTTCTGGAATTAAGATAGGAGCAAATCTGTGTGGCTTTTGAGGAATTGACATTTTTTCTAAAAATCACATTCGTTTGGCATTAACAGAATGACTCAATAATGATTGAAATTTCTTAATGGATTACTTGATAGCTATAGCATGGTTTCTTTCTGCCTTAGCAATGATTAGAAGATTGTCAGAGAATTTTAATGATTTTCACTGCTGGAAGGCCCATCCCAGGAAAAAAAAGAAAAGAAAAGAAATAATTTTAAAAGATAGGATGTAGAAATTGAATAGAAAGAGAGAGACAATGGGGCTAGACACAGCCAACTGATGCCCAAGCTTGATTCTCAGTCAAGTATTCACTTTATCTGAATAACCTTTCAGAGCCAATAATGGGTTATAACCTCGAAATCTATTGGAAATATGATTAAAAATTTCAGTGATAGTGGCTTAGGATTTAGATTGGTAAAATACTGGGCATTGATAAAATGTTAGTCTTTTCATGAAGCCGTGTCAAACTTGTGAGATAAGCTTGATGAAAACCAACATGATTACTTTGTATGTTTTGAACGTCATATAAACAGCTTTAGGTTGGGCAGTATAGAGTACTACACATGGTGGCGTTGAATTGTCATATGAATTCATAAAGCTAGCTTGAATATGAATTTTATTTTGATTTGATCTGTTGGTATAGAATGTTAGTTTTATACATTAGGATTTGCTAGAGAGCCTTAATGAGCTGCCCAGTGATTATATTCTCTTTTGATGACATCATTATGTGGTGCGAATAACTTTATTAGTATTATACCTATGATGTTTAGGAGGGCTGAAAAAGAAGTTGGGGAGGATTATAATCAGACTTAATTGTGGTAAAATTGGCACAGAGTAACTCTTAATTCCATGTATTTACACAGCTGAAGTTGACAATTTGAATCTAGGAAGAAATATTTTTCATAACCTAACCTCCAAATTCACTATATTTTATAATATTAGCTGTGTACATTAGGATTAAATCTGGTATCAATCAAAATTTGTACTGAATTTAAGAAATTTTTTTTAGTGTAGATAGCAAACCCATGAAGCTTAATTTCAGAGAAATCTCGTAAGTTTTTGTTGTCATTTAGGGTCTCAGAGGCTTGCCTAATTAGGACTGAGTCATTGCAGAATACAGTCTAATTGCACTGACTTGGACTCTTTATATTGCTTTAGGAGTTGAACATTGACACCGAATTTGGGGTATAGTTAGTCAACATATAGAAGATTAAATCTGGAAAATTTTGGGATTTTTCTATTTCTTTAGGTATGTTAAATTTGGGGTAGAAGTGGGCTGATACGCTGTGACAATCACTTTAGAATACATGACCTTTGGACTCTTTCACAGTTGGTGAGAATTCCCTTTTCACTATAGTGCATTCGAGGCTTGGAAAATAGATGCACATTTAGAACAATACATTTGGACTTCGCGAAAAAAATGATTAAAGTTTGGGTTATTATGTTAGATTTTGAGTTCAATATATGTTAATTGATAAATAGGAGCATATAAGCTTTTATTCAAGCTCTTGAGACAAGGAAGTAAGGTCTTTCTAGTGGTTGCCATCAGTCTGTATCATTGAAGGGTGCTGTGATATTTAGTTTGTATCTTTGTGAAAAATCTTATACATCTCAATTTTATTTGAAAAGCATCAATTTAGTATTTTGGAGCTTATGAGTTTGTCAATTTATGTTCAAATGCATTTAAACAGAAATCGTTATTGTGAAATACTGTTTGGATATGATATTTGTTCAAGGCCAAACAGTTTGTTGTCTATACTTTTATTTTTTTGAGAAACAATTTGTAGTCTATACTTCATTGCTAAAAAATTTCCTTTATGACATAAGTAATATATTTTTTAGACATATTTATGATGTTTGAAATACCCATATAATTTGTTTTTCATTCCAATCTTATGTGAAAATGTAAGAACTATGAAAACTTTAGACTTTGGTTTGAATATTTACTCTAGCAAAATGATTTATGGTTTTTCGTATTTGGATCAAAACTTGGTTAATTGTGGAGTCCAGCTCTGTCTATAGGGTAATAATATATGTCAATCTGTTAGTTACTGGTGTCATCTGAAATTACCCATAGGATATAATATAAACGTGTTTGTTCTATACCAGTACCATATGGCCCTGTCAAGAGGGATTAAACATTCTGGAATTATTCATGTATGTGTGATTTGTGCGGCATGACTCTGTGTGTGTGTGTGGGTTGAGTTCAAGTTACACCTAGTGTAACTCTAAGTTATGTGGGTTGAGTTCAAGTTACACCTAGTGTAACTCTAAGTTATGTTACGCTGCTCAATATCTTTTTATTGGATGCAAATTTTAACAAATCAACCGTTATTTTAAATGCTTTTCTTATACTCCACATGCTTGTAAAATTTCAAGATAATCTGAGATTAATAACTATGTCATCGATCAAAGTGTTTAAATTTTAAATTTTTGTATTTAAAATTGTGCATAAAAGTTGGGTTTCTAAATCGAATAGTAAATAATATCTGATTGACACAAAATTTGGTATGCATGTCTACAACATAGAGAAAATGTAATCCAATTGTGAGATTTATGAATTATTAATCCAATGAACAGTTATTAGGTGGTGCAATATAGCTTAGAGTTACACTTGGTGCAACTAGAACCCAACCTTACATCAATTTTGTTAGCATTAACTTATCTTACTCAATGTGTTCAAATATCTATCATGAAAAGAAGGGGGAAAAAAAAAAAAAAAACTCTACTGTTAGCTTGGTCTGTCATGCTGGGTCTTTATATATTTTGTTACTGAGTAGTTGAGCTCACCCCTTCCTATTTTTATATTTCAGATTGAGATTGAAAGCTTCGAGAGAAGAATTGATGTATATTCATGGAGTTGCGGAGGTTGGATTATTAACCATTTATGTGATTCTTGGAATTTTTCATTGCATTTGCAAACCTTTTGTTAATAGAGATTTCTATTATGTTATTTTCTATGGATTTTCTAAGAGTGCTTGTATTTTCCCATATAAAAAAAAAAAAAAGAAAAAAAAGGAAAAAGAAAAAAAAAGAGTGCTTTTTTTTTAGAGATTTTATTGTGGATATATTTTGACCTTGATTCTTAACAAGGTTTAACTTTGGTTGATATATTTATGTGTTGGAATAATTTTGTACGTGTAGGTATTTATATTTAAGTTTTAGATCAAATACTTTGAAGTCCATAGAGATATGGATTTGGGTCGTGATCCTACAGGTAGCATCAGAGCCTTGTCTTTATGTGTCACAAGTAGCTTCAGAGCCTTGTCTTTATAAGAGGCTTTCGGTTTACTAGATTTTCAATTTCCTTCAATTGTTCATCCATTCTACTATGGATTTTTAGTTTTCTGTGATAATGAGAGAAAGGTGTGATGGGTGGGGAGTGGCAATGTTGGTGTAATATGGATCGAATTTTTTGGTGGTGGAGAAAGATTGGGAAAGGTGAGGAAGAATGTGGACCCAAATCGTGGAGAAGGGATATGGGGTTTTCAAGGAGCAAAACCTCTATACTATAGCTTAGGGAACTTCTGCCTCTCTGTTAGTGACTTTAGAAAATTTGCTATAAATTCATTCATTTATTAATAACTCCTATTTTGTGTATTAATTAGATAAACCTCAAACTTAATTCAATTAAACATCATTTTGAAACAACAGACATGCAGTAATCAATTGGGCTGAGAAACCCTTGCCGAACATTAAAATTATTTGAACAAACCTAGTAAAATCCCATATCATTTCAACCTTTTACCCTCTCTCGATTCCGGTCGCCTGACTTTATTGTTCTACAGAGAATGGCACAGAACCATTATCCTTCTACTGCCATGAGCGGGTGGTAGGTTCTGTTCTATGAAGCTGCCTAAGTCTTTCTTCTTCTTCTTCAAATTTATTTATTTATTTTTTAAATGCTAAGTGCAGCCTAAGTCAATTGGTCCGGAATATATTTACCCCTACATCCCAAGGAAAGAGAGGTACCAAGGTGGATACCCTACAATTAATGATTAGTCTCTACATAAGTTATGCGTGTACTCCTTTCGGCTGAGCCATCCAAGAGCATTAATATGCAATGAACGTACAGCGCAAACAAAACCCTCTACCAACATATATTCCCCTCTCAAGGACACATTTTTTCTTTACTCTTCCAAAGGACCCAAAGCAGGCCCTTCTCTGTAAGGGAAGAAGGATGGTAATGTTTATAGAAATGGGATAATTTGACAAAATATGGAAATCATTCATGAGATTTTTAGGACAAGCTCAATCGTATTATAGAGACAACTACGTTTTCAAGTAAGCTAGGGAGAGCACAGAATTGTCAGATTCTGAACATTCTAACCACTCAAGCTTTGCTCAGAAATCAACATAGTAATATGACATAGGAGTAAATGTTTTGATGACTCGTGAATCTACTGGTCTGAACAAAATTTCAAAAACTGGCAAAACACTCAATTCAATTGGGTTTTGTGGGTTAGGCATACCTCAGCATTTCATGACTATGACTATAAAATACTGAGCTGCTGCAATGGACAAACACACATCAATGATGTCTGCATACTTTTTCAGGCTTAATGCATAAAATTGTTGAGTTTTCCTAGTATGAAATGTAAATGATATGAAATATCGTAAAATGATTTACACTTTTTAAGGGCTAGTCTTGAAACATAGAATAGGATTCTTAGACACAAAATCAATAATAGCCCTTTTGTTTGTAAGAATTTCCAAAAGAAATTTCTTGCACTTTTAAGATGTAGGCATTATTGACTTCTACACAGATTGGTTTCCTCCCTCAACAGTGAAAGTCATATGATACATTTGTCTAGGCACAGCACAAACCAGTCTTGAACGGACCAAACTCATCAGTTAACTAGCGACCAAAAGTTTTCATGCACATCTCTAAACAGTAATGGGCGAATTCTGCCTCATTCATCAAATTGTTTGTGCGCTTAAATTGCTTGATGTACCACATCTTGGCTAAGAAACAGTCTTATGTTGATAAATGGAAAGTTAAAAATTTATAGTTTTGTAACAAGCTTATGGCGTAATTTTGTATAGATAAAATAGAATTTTAACCGTGTACATGCTTGTACTAAGAAGTCTTACAATGAAAAGAACTTATATAATATCTAAAAGCTGAAAAATAGCATTTATTATTATTACACTTTTGTTGAGCACTTCAAAGTTCAAACACATCATTGTAGCATTTCAATTTCTTTCATTCCATTTCAGTCCATTTGGTCAAATTCGTTCTATTTGGTCTAATTGGTCAATTTCAGTCTATTCAATCTACTTATGTGATGCTTTGGGAGGAGAAGTTTACGTAGAAACAATAGCTACTTCATTGACAACTAGTTATGACATTACTATCACTGCACACTTTGGTGTAATAATCACTCCATAAGTACAAAATTTTTGTGAAGTAGGGTAGGAGGTAAAGGATAGGGTTCAAGTTTTCAAGAATGAACTTTACGAACCTATACACTTTAACTTAAGTTAAAGTAAAATTTATATCTTTTAAAGCTATGAAATAACCTAAATCTTAGCCCATGAAGTCTAGCAGAGAAGCTGTCTAATATAGCCCACAAAGAACACTAGGAGATGTTGATTAGACCAAGCACACGTGTGAAGGGTTTTTTTTTTTTTTTTTTTTGAGAGGGGCTTAACCTATGGTGTCCACTCTTGATGATAGCTATTTATCATTAGACTAAGATACCAATCAATTTTCGGCCCTTGACACAAGGAGCAAGATGGGAAAAAGTTTATATTGTTTGTGGCCCTTGACATAATTTTATTGTTATATGTTTCTCCATTATCTCCTCTTTATATTACAAACTCAGCAATCCAAACACTTAAATCTATGGAGACAACTTAACTTTCAACTATGTTATGTATTCTAATTTTAGAATAAAATTAAAGTTTGAAAAGATAATCCAAAACGAGAGAAAAAAAAAAAAAAAGGACGAAAACACCATTTTGGTCCCTACATTTTAAAGTCATAATCAATTTAGTCCCTACATTTTGGTAGCAGTCAATTTAGTTCATGTTATTTTCACCTTGAAGTCAATTTGGTCCTTACCATTAATTCACTAACGAAAATTGTCTACATGGCGAACTGTTTGCATTGTTGGCATGTCTAATATCTAAACATTAAATAAAATGTTGATGTGGCAAAATTTTATTGGCTACATCTCTGCTTAGATGGCAAGAAAAATCCACATCAACTTTTTAAAAAATAATTTTCTTTTCTTTACCAATTTTGTTCCTATCTTTATTTTTTCATTTAATTTTATTACAATCTTCACTTCCTAGTAATCCCAATAATCAAAATATGCTTACAGATGAAGAAGATGGTCAGATGATCCATGTACCCCAAAATCACTACATCTAAAAAAGAGAACCCAAAACTGAAACACATTTCAATCAAATCCATTATCCATGTACCCATTTTGCAAATCACGCAGTGACGGCAAAAGAGAGTACGAGAGAGAGAAGCTTCGGCCTCCCAACAACGCTCATTGCCGCCACTACCACCGCCACCACAGCATAAGCATCTGCCTCTCTTTAATCTCTCTCTTTCTATAAACCCTCTTTGTCTCTCTTGACTAGCCACCATGGCTAGATCTGCACTGCCACCACCGATAACATTAGTGGCTTCTATCTCTTCCCCTTTCCTCAAATAAACCCTCAATTCTCACAATCAAACTTAAATCTAATCCTTTATCACTTATTCTGATTCTCTCCAAACATAAGGCTCCTGCTCTCTGTCTCTCACATCGGTTTCCTAGATCTGTGATGGAGGATATTTTTAGGTGCTACGGAGGACTTGGTTGTCATAGATTGGTGCTGGCTAAAAGAAATGGTAATAAAATTAAGGCGAAAAACCTATTTTCGTTCTTACATTTTCACGTGATTCTTACTTTAGTCCTTTAACTCTTTTTTTTTCCCTCCAATTTTAGTTTCTATCTTGGAAAACGCATCTCGTTTTTGTCCCTAACATTACATTAAAGACGGAAATTGTACAGCTAGCAAACGACATAAATTAAAAACATTAAAATAATGCCCACAATCTCCAAGTGGCTTTCCATGTTAGCATCTAAATTAAAAAAAAAAATTAAAAACAGAAATAAAAGCCAAAAATTACATTAATTGAGATCTAAGTGTGTCTTGAACAAGAATAACAAGAACACAAACTCAGATCTGAAAACACAAAATTAAAATCCAAAAATCACAAACCCAGAAACATAAACACAAACCTAGCAATAGATCTTCCTTGTTAACCAAACACAAAAGCAACAAACACAAACCCAACAACTGATTTTTCTTGTCAACCAAACACAAAAACAACAAACACAAACCCAAACATCAATAAGAAATGGGTACAAAGAGCTGACTACAATGGATTTCTTCAAATCCATCTTCTCCAAAGACCCAGACCAACCCCAAAACGATGATGCTCCCAAACTGAACCCGGACCCAAACCCAAACCTGGATCCGGACTTGGACTCCACCGCGATTTAGAGTTTCGATTGATTGATCAAAATGATCGCGTCGAAATCAGAGTCAGTGATCCAGACCTACTGACGCAATATAGAGAATTTGGGTTCGAGTTGAAGAAAGAAACGTTAGTGATCTGAGAAGTTGCGTTGAGCGCCGTCATGGATTTCTTGGCTTTGCTTGACACCAGCACTTCCGTCCCTTAGGAGTCGCTCGAGTCGGTTGGTCAAGCCATCGACGATATCGGCTCCTCCGTATGGAAATCAACAGTAGAGATCATCATTCACGGCACGGACAAGCTCTTCGTAGCCGCTGTCGCTGGCTCTAATACCGATTTCGATTCTAATAACGGTAGGCGATTGAGTAGTAGTAGTCAGGTTTGGATTTGGGTTTGTGTTTGGATTTAAGTTTTTTGGGTTTTCTAAAGATGGATTGCAAGTTTTTTGAAGATGGATTGTTGGGTTTGTGTTCGTATTCTTACTGATGTTTGGGTTTGTGTTTGTTGTTTTTGTGTTTGGTTGACAAGAAAAATCAGTTGTTGGGTTTGTGTTTGTCGCTTTTGTGTTTGGTTGACAAGAAAGATCTATTGCTGGGTTTGTGATTTTTGGATTTTAACTTTGTATTCTTAGATCAGGGTTTGTGTTCTTCTTGTTCTTGTTTAAGACACTCTTAGATCTCAATTAATGTAATTTTTGGTTTTTATTTCTGTTTTTAATTTTTTTTTAAATTTAGATGCTAACATGGAAAGCCATGTGGAGATTGTGGGCATTATTTTAATATTTTTAATTTATGCCATTTGCCAGTTATGCAATTTCTGTCTTTGATGTAATGTCAGGGACAAAAACGAGACGCGCTTTCCAAGATAGGGACTAAAATTAGTGGAAAAAAAAGTTAGGGGTGGGAATTGCGTGAAAATGTAACGACGAAAATGAGTTTTTTGCCTAAAATTAAAAAGAAAAAAAATAAAGATGGGAACAAAATTGGTAAAGAAAAGAAAATTATTTTTTAAAAAGTTGATGTGGAGTTTTCTTGCCATCTAAGCACTGATGTAGCCACTAAAATTCTGCCACATTAGCATTTCATTTAATATTTAAATATTAGACATGCCAACAATGCAAACTATTTGCCATGTAGACATTTTTCGTTAGTGAGTTAATGTTAGGGACTAAATTGACTGCTAATAAAATGTAGGGACTAAGTTGACTGTGACTCCAAAATATAAGGACCAAAATAGTGTTTTTGCCTTTAGTTTTTGAGAAGAACCATCCTTTTAGTTAGTGAGGTTTTAAAACGTCAGTGATGATGGTTGATAGATTTATTTGAGGGAGTGTTGGTAAATATCTCATTTAAGTCCCGCTCCTTAAACAATGAGGGTTTAAAAAAACATTTATTTATTTATTTTAATATGGGCTCCAAATTTCCAATAAACTCAACCCGACCTGTCCAATAAAATACCTAAAATTGAATTCCATTTATAAATATATATGTATATATATCTAAAAGCTGAAGCAGAGTATTTATTATTGCTACGTTTCTATTGAACTACATCAGCAACCCTATCATACTTTTTTTTTTTCTTTTTTCTATTTTCTTTTTTTTCCCTCTTTCTTTACCTCAAATTCAACTTGGACTTTCTGTTTTCTCTATCTCTCTATTTAGTATTAATTGTGCCTTTTAAGTGTCCTTCCCTGTCCTGATGTTTGCCCTTAAATTTCTATTATTAAATAAATCGGATTGAAAGTGTAGAACCATAGAAAATTCAATGTTATGACACAGACTTTCAGATGACAGTTACTTTTGAAGTAACTTAGTTTGTGCCCATCTCCCATAATTGCAGCACAAACATGGTATTGTTCCACTTTCAATCAATATATTATATTTATAAGTGTATTGAACTCAAGTTCATGGAGAGAAGTGGGTGGAATTCTTCAGGAAGAACAACACATAATGTAGGACAAGAGAAGCTTAAAGACAACGGTTGGGATTTTGGAGTGGCATGTCAGAGAAGACTTGCAACTTAATGTTCAATTTGCTGTAGAAAGCTCCAAACATCATTTTTAAAAAAATATTATTATTTAACCTTTTCAATTTAATTGTTATGCCATGGTTCATGGATTGCAGGTGTTAAAAACTTACCTTGTTTGTGCAAAAAGATTGTGTAGAAAATCAAATGGCTATATTTATTAGGTCTTTGACCAAAAGGCCTCTTAAGAGATTTGCATGGTGTGAAAAGCTTACCACCATATGTGTAGTAAGATTTCCTCTATTTTTTGTTTCCTTCTTTTTCATTTTCCCAAAATACGATGTTCCCATATTGAAATAAATTAAACATGGAAAGTCAAAATTGTTCCAAGTGAATCACTAATACACCAGAGAAACAATTATTGCAAGAAGATTAGGTATTCAACCCCACCTTTTTCATGAGCAAGGGGCCTTTGTGAATTGGGTTACACATGTTAGTTGATTTGGTTAATTAATGATGGTTGTGATATCTATATAGATATGAACATCTACCTTTAGATTGATTAAAAAAAGAAAAAACTATGCACCCTTGCATATGTAGGGGAAGAGTGTTGACCTACAACTAGCAATGAAATAACCCTTACGTACTAAGGACCTACTAGAATATTGGAACCATCAAATATGTCTTTCTGATGTCACAAATGTGGTAAAAATGAACTATAATAGGAACCGTGGCCAAGGATCACTCTGGTGTGTTTTATTTCCCATGAACAAAGCTCTTCTATGCAAAATAGAAGCAGTGATGACAACTGGGTGGGTGATGACCGATGAGGGAATTAGCTCAATTGGCAATCTGGATTGGGCTAAGGAACATTATTATAAAGGTGATAATCAAAGAGCCAGGCTTTCTATAGCAATCTCCTGAATCTCACTTACCTTGGTTTGGTTGTTCAATTGTTAGTTTATAACTTTTGCTTTTGTATACATCATCAGGTCAAGCGCAAATATGGTTGACAAAGTGGAGGGTGTTTGGATGGGTTGCCCTCCTTTCTTAGGACATTTGTTTGAACTATTGTACGTTGTTATTAACATAATAAAAATATATCATTTTCAATAAATAAAAAAGAAAGGTTTAATATAGTATGTAGTTCAAAGCTTTCACCTTCATGCTTTTATATATATATATATATATATATCATTCTTTTCAACAATGCATCAATTCTGATATTACTAAATGTAAAATTTTAATTACTTTGTTGAGTTAATATTATTTTGTAGGAGTCGTGTTTCAAATGATCATTCTTTAATAGTTTTACGAGCATCCTTTCGCATTATATTTTATTAAACTCCAATTCTTCAGCCTTTTTTCCCCCTAAACAGCATAGAAATAGTACTATTAGAGTTATTCTCACCACATTGTGATGTCATCAAAAGTGGCCCATCAAGGTTCTCTGGGAAATCCTAATGTACATAGTTAATATTCTATTCTAACAGATCATATCCAAATAAAAGTCAAATTCAACCTAGCTTATGAATTCATATGACAATTCAATGCCAGCATGTGCAGTACTCTCTACGGTCCAACCCAAAGCTGGTTAGCATTCAAAACGTATAAAGTTATCGTGTAGGTATTTGTCAAACAGTCAAGTTTGACACAGCTTCACGAAAAGTATAACATGTTCTCGACACCTAGTATCTCACAAGTTTTACACACTTACAATAGATTTTGAGTTTATAATCCATTATTGGCACCTAAAGGTTATTCTGATAGAGAACACAGAAAGATGGATAAAGTGAATACCTAATTGAGAATCAAGCTTGGACATTGGATGGCTGCCTCTAGCCATCATTGTCTCTCTCTTTCTATTCAATTAACATGACAAAATCCCTAGTTCCTAGCCCCTAGCTTTTAAAGTTGGTATTCTAATCTTTGCTAAGTCAGAAAGAAACCTAGCCATAGCTATCAAATAATGCATAGAGAAATTTCAATTATCATTAAGTCATTCTGTTAATGCCAAGAATTCGAATGTAATTTTTAGCAAAAATGTTAATTAATCAAAAGCCACAGAGATTTGCTCCTATGTTAACCCCAGTAAAGCAGATTTCCACTCAAAATACCTCGGCCTTCCGTTGAGTTGCAGCATGTCACAGAGCCACACTCTGAATGAAGTTGTGGAAAAGATTCAGAGTCTAGTCCAGGGAATAGCAAGGGATTATTATCTAATAAGGCCAATAGCAGTAACCTCACCAATTTATACTATGTCCTCTCTCAATTTTCAAAAATCTGTATGTTCTAAAATGAATGGGTTGCCATATGGAAGATAATTGGAGAAGACAAACCACGGGTGAAAATTCTATGTTGTAAATGCTTGAGAGGCATGCCCTTCAAGGCAATAAAAGTCTAAAAATTACCTTTTAAGAGCTCATGGAAGTGGAAAGAAATTCTGGGTGGTGAGGTGCGGGAAGAACCATGGATACCCATGAATAAAAGTCTAAAATTAGTGATGAGATTGGCTGTAAGATGTGGGAAGACCCATCGATACCATTCCTTCCTAATTTCAAACTACAACCAAAGCATCCCCCAAGCCTGTACAAGTCAACACAGTCTCAGAGTTTTTATTTTTTGGGTAAATCAGTGAACATTATTAATCAACAAAACAACAAGTACCCTACAACAAAACAGGGAAGAAACCCTCAGAACAATTCTCTGAAAAAAGATGAGGAAAAGATACAGAGGAAAAACTCTAGCCAAGACAGAAGCTAAAAACCCAAAAAAAAAAAAAAAACAGTACTCTCAACCAGTGAAACAATAGCTACTATGTTGCTGTAACTAAAAGCTGAGAAGGAAAGAAGGTCCATCCCCCACTGGAAACACAAGGTGCAATTTAAAGCAAAATTTTGGTACTTTCCTTCCTCTTTCCATTCCATCCAAACTGGGTCTCAGAGTTAATCACTGCAAGTCAAGTCCAGTGGAATAAAAAACTTATTTGGGCTGATTTTTAAGAAGATTAGCATCAAATATTCAAATATCCTCAAAATCCACTTGTCACAAGATCAGCAAACATATATGGTAACTTGGACCCTACACACATTGAGTAATTTCACTTCTCAATTGGCTTACAGATTCAACCAACCAATATTGAATAGAAGAAATTATGGAGCAGTAAGATTTAGGACCATCTGAACATGCTAATCTAGAGGATTGCATGGAACAGACTTCCTAGTTGAGCTGTGTAAACTAAAGATTCTAGATAGATGACAAATCATGCATGCTCTGCAATTATGGAGATGTAAGATTCGTGAATGTTTGAAAACATTAATCATTGTCCACAAAACAGGAACTGCTGACACTAACCCACTAACACTACAAATCTGGGCTTGGATGATAGTTAAAGTTAAATGTAGAGTTGTGTGTAGCGGAGATAGTGATTTGAAAGTCCATTCACTATTATCCTTCGCTCTAATGCAAGAAAGGGTCATTTTTTTGTATTGTGACTGGAGTTGATCTATCTTATTGGTATGCCATAATATTCAATGACGAAAATCTTCTCTATAGGTTTCCCATGTTGCTAATGCTTCCATATCAAAGACGAATTAACTCTTCATTTGCTGGTTCATGGTGTGTATTTTCGAAGATAATGTGCAGTGCTTCAATGATCAACCAGTTCTGCGGCTTCAGTATTCTGTGACTTCAACCCTCTTTGAGGTGAACACATTTATTTTCTAGCAATGTTTCTTTCGAAAATTGTCTCTTTACCTGAGCGAGCTCTCACAGACTTCAACCTTCTTTGCACTGTTTTTACAGATGGTGTGATTCCTTTAATCACTAAACATAATTGTACAGCTTCCAATCGAAGAGACAAACCAAATGACTTAGTCTGCTTCATACTCCTAGCAGTAGAAGGATAATGGGTGTGTGCCACCTATATCCTTCCTATGGGTCCAAATTCTTCCTTACCTCTCCCAATCTTTCTTCACTACCACAAAATACTGTCCACATTACTCCAACATTGCCTCTCCCCCATCACACCTTTCTTCCATCCTCAACAGAAAACTATAAATCAATAGTAGAATGTATGAACAATTGCAGGACATTGACAATCCAGCAATTCAAAAGGAAAGCCTCTAGTAAAGACAAGGCTCTTACAACATTTTTAATCCCTCTTGACAGGGCCATATGGTACTAGTAACGAACAGATTTGTATATATTATATCCTATTGGTACGGTCAGATGACACCAATTGCTAACAGATTGCCATATATTATTCCACTATGAACAGAGCAGGACTCCACAATCAACCAAGTTTCAAATTCAAACATGGATAACCATTTCTTCAATAAACCATAAATCATTTTTGCGAGCATACACAATAAAAAAAAAGTCTAAATATTCCAAACATATTCACATAATATTGGGATGGAAAAAAAAAATTATATGGGTATTTCTAACATTATAAATACAAATAATATATTACTTATGTCATAGGGGAAATTTTTTAGCAAAAGATGTGTAAACAACAAACTTTGGCCCAAGAAACATGAAAAAATTGCAATTTCTATTTAAATACATTCATTAAACATGATTTTTTTTATAAGTAATAAAGATTTATTAATATCAAAGAAAATTACATAAATCAAGTAAAGTAAAGAATGAATGGTTTCTCAATGCTGACAACCAGTCCATTAAGGTTTTAAAAACAGAATAACTTGAGATCTGGCATAGCTATCTCATTATCTTTAAAACACCTGCTATTTATTAAACATGAATTGCAAGCTCATAAGCTCAAAAATACTAAATTGAGGTTTTTGATATAAAAATTGAGACATAGAAGATTAAAAAAGAAAAATTCAGGCCAATAAATATATGTGACCTTGAAAGCGTAAGATTAAAACTGAAGGCAACCTCTAGAAAGACCTTACTTCCTTGTCTCAAGAGCTTGAAAAAATGCTTATATGCTCCTATTTATCAATTAACATATCGATGAAGTCATGGAAGAGTAATATGCTATTATTTTGCAAATTCGCCTATACAAAGAATTATTTTATTGGGTACTCATTTGAAATCCAATTGAAGTGAAAGTCATGCCATTTTAATGGTCTAAGTATGAGTCTTTAGGGTTAAAACAACTTTTAATTTGGGTTTTTATTTCATTACTACAATTCCTGTGAATTAAGGGTATTTTGGTAATTTAGTTGAGTCTAGAATCTTCTAAGAAATTCTAAGTATCTTAGGTTTATTTTCTTTAGGTCCAAGTTAGTATTTATTAGGTTTTATTTTACTAGTCAAACTAGTAGTCCTAATACTATTGGGAGTACTACTACTATTACAAGAAAGAGTCTCAATATGAATTGTGCTAAATGTTTTTATTTTATTTTTTATTTTTTAAAGTTATTGTGCTCAATGTATTGTTATAGGTGAATAGCCCTAATTTCTCTCTAATTATACTTCTTTCCTAACCCTAAACCCACCACAAACACACTTAGGACAAATTTCACATATATTGAACTCAAAATTTAACATAATAACTTAAAACTTTGATTATTTTGTTCATCTAGTCCAAACGTATTGTTCTACAAATTTATATATTTTCTAAACCTCATATGCACTATACTGACAAGGCAATTCTCACCAACTGTGAAAGAGTCCAAAGGTCAAGTATTCTAAAGTGATTGTCACAGCATACCTGCCCACTTGTACCCTAAATTAAAAATACCTAATGAAATCTAAAAATCCCTTTTTTTTTTTTTTTTTTTTTTTTTTTTTTTTTTTTTTTTCTGGATTTAAGCTTCTATATGTTGACTAACTATACCCATAATTCGATGTCAATATTCAACTCCTAAAGAGTCCAAGTCAGTGTAATAAGACTATCTGCAATGAGCCAGTCCTAATAAGGGAAACCTCTGAGACCCTAAACAACAACAAAAGCTTATGAGATTTCACAGAGATTGAGTTCTTTGGGTTGGCTTTCAACACAATTTCTTCTTTTATCTTTCTGAAATTCAGTAAAAATGTTGATTTACACCAGCTTTAGTCCTAATGTAAACAGCTAATATTATCAACCATAGAGAATTTGGGAGTAAAATTTTGAAAAAAGATGTTTGTCTAGATTCAAATTGTCAAATTCCACGGTTCAATACATGGATTTGTCTGCTAATTTTACTACATTTAAATCCCAACTAAATCCTCCCCAACATTATTGGCTCCCAAAGGTTATCCAGATAGAGAACACAGAGTTATGGATGAAGTGACGTGATTGAGAATCAAGACTAGTCATTGGCTCGCTGCCTCTAGCCTTCATTGTCTCTCTCTTTCTATTCAATTAAAATGATAATTAAAGACCCTTTCCTGACAATCTTCTAATCTTTCCTAAGGTGGAAAGAAACCAAACTATAGCTATTAAATACGGCACAGAGAAATTTCAATTACGGTTGAGTCATTCTGTTATTCCCAAGAAATCAAATGTTATTTTAGCAAAAATGTCAATTCCTCAAAAGCAACAGAGAATTGGTCCTATCTTAACCCAAGAAAAGCACCGTTCCACTCATAATGCTTCAGCCTTCACTCAAGTTACAAGAAGTCAGGCAGCCACTCACTCAATGAAGTTGTGGAAAAGATTCAGAGTCAGATCCATGGATCTTAGGGACAAGTGCTATCCCGACTAGCAAGGGATTGTCTAACAATACCAATGGCAATAGCCTCACTAAGTTATATGATTATATCATTTCTTCTTTCACTTTTTCAAATATTTGTTTGCTCTAAAATGAAAGGGTTGCATTGAGAGTTTTGGTTGGGGAGGGCAGAGGACAAAAAGACTTTATACCTTAAATCTTGGGATTCTTTGTGTAAATCTAAAGCAGTGGGAGGCTAGGGGTTTTCCCAAATGGAAGATACAAACAAAGAACTAATGGCAGAGGTGAGCATGGACTATGCTGATTGGGGAAGACAAACCATGGGTGAAAATGCTCATATGAAAATACTTGAGAGGCACATCCTCCAGGGCTACTAAAGTACCCTCTGAGAGCTCAGGCTAGGGGAAAGCAATTCTGGGACATAAAGGCCTACTACTAAAGAAGCTTGCTTTAAAATTGATTATAGGATTGGCTGTAAGGTGTGGGAAGACCCATGGATGCCAATCCTTCCTAATCACAGACTACAAGCAAAGCATCCCCCAATCCTGTCCAGATCATCATCAACTGGGTCTTGGACTTAATCACCAAAGAACTTATTTAGGCTGATTTTAAAAAGAATTTAGCTTCATATATCCTCAAAATCCACATGTCACAAGATCAGCAAGCAGGTGAGGTAATTTGGACCCTACACAAATCGGGGAATTTCACATCTAAATTGGTTGACAGATTCAACCAACATCATCCTAAAATACTGAACTTCTATCCAATATTGAAATTATGAAACAGTAAGATTCGTTTGAAAACACTAATCTAAAAGATTGCGTGGAGTTTGCATCCTAGTTAAGCTGGGTAAACTCAAGATTCAAGATTGATGACAAATCATGCCTGCTTTGCAATTATGGAGCAGTTTTCTGTTTCTTTTCTTTTTTTTTTTTTTTTTTTTGGGGGTTGGGGGGGTGGGGGGGGGGGGGGGGGGGGGGGAATGAATAGAGCAGTTTTCTTGAATGTTTGAAAACCTTAATCTAGATGGTAGCAAGGAATGTGCTTCCCACTGCCAAACTTCAATATAAATGCAATGCAGTACTTGCCTTAATATTCAGAATATTAGAAATAATGGACTTTAACCTTCAAGCTACTAACTATTGGTAGTACCACTAGTGTAACCAAATATCTACCACTAATTCATTTGACAGAAATGTGAGATTTAACAATCCAAGATTTTGAATGTGCAATTATGGCAGCATGCTACATGGAAATATAACAATAATATTTGTGTTCATTGAAACCATACCAAAGAGGTGCTTCAACCACAACGCTTCTCATTCTTTTATTATACTAAACACGTCTTGTGGAACAAGCACTTCCTCCAGCTGTCTGAGCAAATTCTTTGTTACGTGCACCATGACCAAGCTATCACATTTTTTTATTGTCAGCTTTAGAAGTCTAGGCAATGCTCGTTCTTGAACCACAACCTTGTTTAACCTATTGCATTGTTCAATTTCTAACATCTTCAATTCCAAAAAGCATTCAGCACTAAATTCCATCACTTACCAGTGTAAACATCATACAGATGAAGCTCCTTTAGAGAAGGCAAAGCCTGAAGGGCCTCGAGTGGGCTGTTCTGCAATTTTGACCATTTGAGCTCTATTTTAGACAGACTGTTAAGTTTGCAAATCCATGCTGGAATTTCCTCCAACCTCCCTCCAAGAATTAGACTATTAATCAGTTGAGGAGAGTTCGTCACATAATTCAAATCAAGATACTCCTCCTTGCTTGCTGAGTTCACATACAAAGAGCAAAGATGCTCCATCTTCTCAATGGATGCACACAAATTTTTTCCATCTTCAACCTTGAGTTCTGTGATCCCAAGTTCCCTCATTCGAATCAAGCTCCCTAACTCTTTTACAATGCTCCGGTTCTTGTCGTTTGCCTTGACAAGTGATAGTATCTCTAACATCGTCAAACACCCAATTCCTGAAGACAGTTGTGCCCCTACAGCAGCCTGATATATGTCTCGGTCACCAACTAACAAATAGATCAACTTACGAAGTTCAACGATCTCCATTGGGAAAATGGTGACATGAGTTTTTCTAAGGTCCAAAATGATTAAGTTCTGAAGCTTCTTAATAGATTTTGGAACTGACTCTATCTTTGTATTCCTCAGACTTAGGTACCTTAGGAGGTTGAGTTTGACAGCTTCTTCAGGAAAATGATGCAAGGCTGCATTTTCCAAATCTAAAACTGTCAACAACCTGAATTTTCTGAAAAAACTTCTGGTCAATGATTCAATACGATTGTCTCCCACAAACAGAGAAAATGTACGAAGATAAGAGAGGTCCTTGCGTTGTAATATAGAGGGGGAGAAATTGTGGAGAGATAAGCGCCGGATCTTCTTACCCCCCAAACTGGTGTGTTGTCTCCTCACAACAGTAAAGAAGTTATGCTTCATAGACTCGGAAAGAATGAACCCTCTTACAAGATTCGAAATTCGACAACTCCTTACTCGTCCATCTAAATCCCATCTGCTCTGAACCAAGCTCATTTGAATTAGCTCATTTAAGTACTCATACGCCACTTGCTCTAGAGTTTTAACTCCTTTTTGTTCAATGAATCCCTCAGCTATCCACAGGCGAATGAGTCTTCCACACATGATAGAGTAATCCTCAGGAAAATTGCAAGAGTACAAGAAACAAGACTTGAGACTGGGCGGCAGGCGATTATAACTAGGCCATAAAATTCCATACAAAGAGTGACTAAAAGGATTTCCTGGTTCATATTCAAGGGAATCGTGGACCTTCTTAAACTCCATCATACTTTGTTGCTTATTTGACAAGAATTTTCCAACAGTAACAATTGCATGCGGCAATCCTTCACATCTTTTCACAATTTTCACAGACCAATCAACCAAAAAATCCGGGCATTTACCATCCTGGAAGGCCTTATCACAGAAGAGCTCCCAAGTCTCTTCGCATGTCAATGGATGAAGGTTGAGATCATAGATATAATGACTAGAGCTTGCACAATAAGAACCTAAACTGCGTTCACGTGTTGTTATGATAATTCTACTACCATTGTTATTATAAGGAAGTACATTTTTAATACAATTCCACTCATTCTCGTTCCACAAATCATCCAACACAAGGAGGTACCTTTTACGTCGTAAATAATAGTGCAACTTACTTACATTGTGAGGTAATTCCAGTGCCTCACAAAGTCTCTCTAACAAGCCATCAGAAGAGCGTGAGACGGAAACCCAAGCTTTGCAATCAAAATCTGAATTCAACATATGGTAAACTTCGCTAGTAAGAGTTGTTTTGCCCGAGCCAGCATCTCCAACAACTGAAATTACTTCGTCACTTCGTTCTTCAAGGCAAAGACTAAGAAGAGACTTAACATGCTTCTCAATGCCCACAAGATGTTCATCCCCCAAATATAAATTGGGACTTGATCTTACCGTACAAACGTGGGAGAGACAAATGCAAAGTGCACTGATGTTGTTAATTTTGCACTTGATAGCTTTCATTCGGGAGGAAAATCGCTTTGATCGACAAAACATGGTCGCACAAATAAATTTGATGGCCCGATGGGGGGTACAGTAGCTTCATACATGAGATCTTCTATTTCATCCTGAATTTCATAGGCTATATCCCGCACATACGATCGAAACTTCAAATTCAAACCCTCGGTATCTTCTCTTCCTTCTGTGTCGTTCAGGTAAGCTTTTATAGTTTTCAACCATCTTCTTAGCTCATCAATTTCAATCTCAATACGCTTGAAGTCGAACCAACTTTTGACGAGCCACAGTGATAACTTATCAACTAGAGTTATTGCTCCGGCGACTGCAACTTCTGCCATTCTAAGCAATCAACTTTGTGACCGATTTTGGAGAAGATACAAGTTAGACAAGATTCGTGAAAGCAAAGGAGATCGAATAGAAGCTATTGGATCTATATATACTATATAGGGCTTAGGAGTTAGGTCCCATCCGGAGTCCTCACATGTAATATATATATATATATATATATATATATATATGAGTTGGGTTAAACAATATTAAACAACTCAATATTTTTTAATTGAATGTAAATTTTGACAAATCTACCGTTGGATTACATTATCTTTATATATTCTCTATGCTTACAAAATTTCAACGTGATCGAAGATCAATAGATATGTCATCAATCAATTGTTTAAATTTAAGTTTTTGTAGTTTGAAATAATGCATAAAAGTTGAGTTTATAGATCGAATGGTTAATTACATCTGATCTTCATGAAAATTGGTATGCATATTAAGAACATATAGAATATATAATTCAACGGTTAGATTTTCATTACATAAATTCAATAATAAGTTATTAGGTGGTGTAACATTACTTAGTTTAAAGTTACACCAAGTGTAGTTTGAACCCAACTATATATATATATATATATATGGTTGACAAAAAGAGTAGTACGAACTCAAAAAAAAAAAAAATATTGCAAAAATATTTGTAAAGTCATTGGCAAAAAAAGAAATATATATAAAATGTTTTAAATAATAAATAAAAAGAGAAAAAAAAATTACAATTAATTAAGTGAATGAGGTATAAGTCAATTAGTATTTAATGCTATTTTTTTTAACCATTAGATCAATTACACATCTACGGTCTACAAATGGTGTAACTTTTGTCAAGTTACACTAGGTGTAACTTGAACTCATCTCTGAAACTTTCACAATTTTTGACATCACCACAATATTTAATTGTCTTATTTAAATAAAATTATTTTTATTTAGTCTAAACTTAATAAGGAGTGAAATTCTATTTCTTTAACAAAAATTCTATTTCTTTGATAAGTCCAATTTAAACTCAAACTCATCATTTTTTTAAACAAAATTATTTTTCACCGCAATATTTAAATAAAATTGTTATTTTATTTAAATAAAATTATTTTTATTTAGTCCAAATTTAACAACAAGTGAAACTCTATTTCTTTAACAAGTCCAACTTAAACTCAAACTCATCATTTTATTAAAAAAAAATTATTTTTGTTTAATGAAACTCTATCTCTTTGACAAATCTAACTTAAACTCAAAATTATCATTTTTTTTAAACAAAATTATTTTTGTTTAATTCAAACTGAACAAGAAGTGAAACTCTACTTCTCTGACAAGTCCAATTTAAACTAAAGCTCATCATTTTTTTAAACAAAATTATTTTTGTTTAATCCAAACTTAACAAGGAGTGAAACTCTCTCTTTCTCTCTGGCAAGTCCAACTTAAACTCAAACTCATCATTCAAAAAAAAAAAAAAAATTTGTTTAGTTCAAACTTAACAAAGAGTGAAATTTTATCTCTCTGACAAGTCAAACTTAAACTCAAACTCATCATTTTTTTAAATAAAATTATTTTTGTTTAATCCATACTTAACAAGGAGTCTTTTAAAAAAAAAAAAAAAAAAACTTAATAAGGAGTGAAACTCTATGTCTTTAACAAATCCAACTTAAATTCAAACTCAAACTCAAACGTTGATAATTTTTCTTTAATATTTTTTGGTTTTTACGGAAGTTTTAATATCTGAATTTTTGAGTTATTTTATAAAGGGCACAAAACTTTCTTGCATGTGCCCTGCGCGCACCGCTATACCATCAATTCTTTCTTCTTTTCCTTTTATATAGAGAATCTAAAAATTACTTCTTCTTCTTTTTTTTTTTCTTTTTTTTTTCTCTTTTTCTGAGAATCTAAAAATTATATTCTAACTATAGAGCCCAAAAGAGCCCAAAACTCATGGCGATATTATATTCTAACTATATCTATTTCAAAGCCCAAAAGAGCCCAAAACTCATGGCGATATTAAATTCTAACTATATCTTTTTTTGAGAATCTAAAAATTATATTCTAACTAAATCTATTTCAAAGCCCAAAAGAACCCAAAACTCATGGCGATATTATCTCATCAAAGCCCATGGTTCAAGTTCATGGCATATCATCTCATTTTGAACTCATGATCCAAGCTCATGAATCTCATTAGGAAAAATTTGGGAGTCGTGGTTTAGAGAGCCAAGAAGTATGTTCAGTAAAGCTCCAGTGATTCCAAGTTAGATAGGATTCATGAAAACAAAGGAGATCGAATAGAAGCAGATATGGATTTATTGGATCTATAGATCTATACAATTACATTCAGACGTAAAGAGTAAAGTGAATAAAGATGAACAGAGATGGATTTGGTCCCATTCGGAGTCCTAACTATAAAATAATTTATAAAGGGCACAAAACTTTCTCGCACGTGCCCTTCATGCGTTGCTATACCATCAATTCTTTTTTCTTCTCCTTTTGGCTAAATTTTAAATATGTTAAAATTTTACTCTATTAATGCCCGTTTTTGCAAATCCATACCTAAAAGCCCATGGGGAAGAGAGCCCAATAAGAAGCAATACTCAAAATCCCATATGGAGGAAAGCCCAATAAAAAGCAAGGCCCAATGACTCACCAAGAAGACCGAAGAGCAAGAAATGTCCAAAGAAAGAAATGCAAGGGAAAGCGATTTGCAGTAGAATGGAGATATGTAGTAGAATAAAAATCTGCAGTAGAATACAGATTTGTCGCAGAATACATTTCTTCAGCAAAATGGCTTCTGCAATTGTATTGCAAATGGATTAGAAAACATGAAGTACATGTCCACTTTCTTTGTACTCCTCTTCTGTAATTGTCGCAGAATAAACTAATAAAATTACAACATTTTTTGTCATGAAATAAAGCAAACATAAATGTTATTTAGAAAGTCATAACATTATCGAATAAAATAGAAAACATGAATTAGATAATAGTGACAAGAAAAATATAGGTTGTTTATCTACACTCTATAACTTGGTACAATGATCGGGCCACAATTAAGTCAAGTCGAAAGTATACTTTTGGTCTTAATAATTAGGGTAGATTCTCATTCTGGTTCCTAGCAACTAAGTTGATTCCTAAAATTGAAAATTAGAAATTATAATACACACCAAGAATAAGATCCAAAATATTAAACAAAAGAAGATTAAATAAAAGATAGCTAGGTTTTTTTTTTTTTTTTTTTTTTTGAGAAGGAAAAAGATAACTAGAGAAGTGTTCACAATTGATGCTAAAAAGAAATAGATGGTAAGTCTCGCTCCCGTGTTATAGTCTTGCCCTGCAATTTCTCAAAAAAAAGAAAAAGAAAAAAAGAGAGGAGAGAACACGCATGCGAAAGTGTCACAAACATATGTCAAACATGGATCTAGCACCCCATATGAAGTGTTTGTGCTTCCTAGGTAGTATTCAAATAAAGGGATATAGGGATGATTTGTAGGCTACCAAAAGAATAGAACAATTGACTTTAATTAATTCTAGTAAAAAAGAGAAAACATCATATAAAGAAGTCTAACCACTTCTCCAAAACAAAAACAAAAGGACCACATAGAAGAAAGTTTTCAAAAACTTAAATCAATTGGAACCAGTTAATCCCTACAGAAAATCACATTCAATTTCCATAAAAGGACACATTATTTGTAGTTATGAGTTATGACTTTAAATCGTTGAATTAAAAAAAAACTTTAAACGAACAAGCATAAGGACTAAGTTTGGCCTCCAAACAAATTTGCAACCTTGAATTCCAACTACTAATAAGAATATGACATTTGTTCTTGTCATATGTAATGCATGCATATGACAATTATATTTACTTCCAAAAATTTTCAGATTCTATGCCGTTTTTTTTTGAGATTTAGTTTTTTTTTTTGGTCGTTTAAAGAATTTGGTTTCCTTAAGAACTATATCATCCTCCTATAAATCCAACAAAAGTCTCTTTTGATCATGTGCATTTGAAGGCTTCAACTACTAAAACTTGGAATAGTATGATTATAATCTCAATCATTTTTTAGATGAGAAACACTTATAGTTAGAAGTGGCAGAAGTGGAGGACAAGGGGACCAAAAGAAGTAGCAGAATCTTCAAGAGACATGGAAGAACAAGAAATAGAAAGTAATTATGTAGCTAATACATGTTGATGTGATCGGATTAGTGAATTACCAGAATCTTTTGAATGTATTTTTAGACATTTAATGTATTTTTTTTTCCCAATTTTAACACAAATACATGAGTGGGTTTTGAATAGGGTTGTCCACAAACCCACTCCACCCACGACTAATTCAAAAATTTCAATGGTTGGTGCTTGGTGTTCACCTTCAAAACAAACAAATCGAGTGGTGGTTCTCCTCCAGTGAAACCCAACTTGCCAAATTCAAAGAAAAATAGTCAAATTTGGTATAGATCTACCAAATTTGATGAGATCTCTGCTAGATCTGGCAAGATCTTACTAAATTTGGTGAGATCTTTTCTAGATCTATCGAAATATTATCAAATTTGGTGAGATATCGACTAAATCTTTGCTGTTTGAAGCACTTCTCCACCTCTCCCTGTCATTAGCTGGCGTTGACAAATTGCACACCAGCCGTGAAGTTCTTGATCCACTGATCCTTATTGGTCGATGATGGGTGGAGTTGTCCTCCACCCAATCTGATCAAGTTGGGCGCAAGTTGAACACAAACCTGACTTGATCAAACTTGTAGGCACCTCTAATTTTGAACATATGGTCTCACCATCAACCCTTCCTTGTGAGAAGAGGAAGTGCCATGGCAAGGCTCGACCTTTTCAATTCATCCATAATTTCAAAAGATGGGAATTAAGTTGAGTGAAAGTGAATTTTAAAACTTTAACAAGATTCATAACCTACCATATGTGTATGCTACTTTTGAATTACTTTTAGTAATAGATTTTTAATATTGTGGGACAAGAACATTTTGCACTAGAAACAATATTTAACTCTAAAACCTTTTGATTTACACACATCCATGTAATTATCATAAATAAAAATAAAAAGTATGCCACATATATGAGATAAGTATTGATTTGTGTTGATTGATAATATATTAGATATATGCATTTTCTCTCTTACAATACTTAGATATCTTGCAAAACTGGGTATTAGATATTGAATCTTTTTTAATAGGTATACCATATTCAAACCAAGAGAATGAGGCAGGTTCCCAACCAAAATACACTCATGCTAGTAGATTACTTCTAGAAGGAGATGAAGCTCCACACTTGTTGAGGGGCATTTGCCATGTCTTTTAGTAATTGACTTAGTTACCATCAAAAGAAGCTGAAGCCAAACCACAAAGTACAGCAAAGCCATGACCATCGAGCTTTCCCATCAATATCTCTAATTACCAAAATGGTTGAAGCTGTGGAGACAATTTTGGAAATAGCTACTGGGAATGTACGTTATTGAAGGATCAATATCTAGTTTTGGCTTAGTCCTTTATTGTCAAATTGTGCATATGTCTAAAGGAACCCCCCCCCCCCCCCAAAAAAAAAAAAAAAAAAATCATACCCCATCGTATCCTATCATCCACGATGGTACTATTGGATTTATACTTGTAAGTGATGATTCATGTGAAATAATAATGACAAGAGTTAGTGGTTAATATAACATAATTGGAGCAAATCTCATTGGTTTAAACTTTTGGATTAGGTGATGTCCTTAATTGTTATATTATTAACTCATGAGTTAACTTCTCACAAAGTATTATCTCTGCAATAGATACACCAAAAATACAATCCTATTTTTACCCCAAGGATTTTCTTTTGCATTTAGAGGCCATATAATTGTCAACGATCTGTGAAATTTTTGGTTAAACATGGGAGAGCAATCACATGAGCAAGAATGAATGATTCTCAAGAATGGGTTCAAGTCACATGAACAACAATGAATACACATTGAAGCACCAATTTCTCCCAAATGAGAACAACTTAAAGCAAAAGCATTATATCAATAACTAAATTTGTAAACTAGCAAAATGTGATGATCAAATCAAGAGTAGGATAGCTCAAATCTCCTGGTGTTTTCAATTGAGAAATTTAAGGTTCAAATCCCCATTTCTCATTGTAAATATTGAATTATCAAAAAAGAATTATGACGATCAAAGCATGGTTTGTAAATTCAAACCTTTCTCTATTGTGCAGAGGTAAGATTAACTTTTAGGTAAACTGGATCACAAATCCAAGGATCCCTACATAGAAAAACGAAAAAAAAAAAAATTTGGTTAATGAATAGAACAAAACATTGAAATGATAACCTATCATATGGTGCGGGTAGGCCTACCTCAGCTATGTAATAATCTTTTGACAAAAGCCTTTCATGATTACGACTATGTATTGCTACAGTGGATAAACACACAAAAAAGGCAAGTGTACCCATGAATGATGTCTACATACTTTTTCGGGCCTAATGTATAAAACAAGTGAGATTTTCCAAGTAAGAAAATGAAATATCCTAAGATGACGATGAAAAATTAATAGGATCATTCCTATTGAAGCCCTATTAAACTTATATGCTTTATTCCCTTGCTTCTCTGTTCTATTCTTCTCTAATTTGAAAGCAACTCTTACCCCTTTATCTTTTTGGGATTTCATTTTTGTTTCTAAGATTGTAAATTTTTTGTCTAACAATGTGGCCTATTAGGTGGCCGTTGTAATTGAGATGGGCCTATCTCCATCTCCTCTCTTCCTTCTTGGGTGCTTGTCCCTCAAGTTGGAAATGGCTTAAGGGCCCTCTCTTGTTTCTCTTTGATATATTATTTTTCATAAATAAATAAGTAGGATCATTCCTAAGAGAAGATGAGGATGAATATACCAGGCATGGCAAAATTATATTTAAAAGACATTTTGTAGACATTTTTGTAGAAATGTGATATTTTAAAATTTTGTACAGAAGAGAATTGTCAATTTTAGGACTGCCATTTATTCCCCTAAGTTATACTCCATAGTGTTCTGGCAAGTAATCGACAGAAGTCTGGTTTCCAATTGCAATGGCTTTTTAATTGAACTTTGATTACTATAATGTAAAGGCTTCTTTAGCCGTGATTCAATGCAAGTTTAATGTAACCTCACAAGTTGATATCATCATATAATACTAGTAGTCTAAGTGAAAGCTTGTACATGGCCTGCTAAACTACCAAAGACGTATAAGATATGCACATTGAATGGGGAATAATGTAATTCTGGAAAGGTTTATTACTCTTTGTGCATCTACAAATCATCTTTTGTCTACAAAATATCTACAGTGCTAAGTAACCTACATTTGCTGTATTAGTGAGCTAAATTGTACAAATTCATATGGCTATAGCATCAAGCATATTGTTAAACTAAACTTGTTGGAACTCCAAGTCTCGCTAATCAAGGATTTTTTTTCTATCCATATTGAATTTCTCAAAGTACAAAGCTCAAGTTATACTTGTGGGGGTGTAGAAAGGACATGTCTTAAAACAGAGAACAAGACTCTTAGACACAAATAAAAAAAATAAAAAAAAATTCAAGAACAAACCTTTTGTTTACAAGAATTTCCAAAGATAGTGGATGCACTTGTTAGATCTAGTCATATTGAGTCCCACACATTGATTTTAGCACTCAACTCAAAGGCCAACTTTAACACTCATATCTGTCTAGGCACAAATTAGGCTTCAAATGGACCTAACTGATTAGTGGTTTTTTTTTTTTTTTTTTTTTTTTGGGCATAAAACGGATTAGTTGACTAGTGACCAATATTAGGATGCTACCTTTGGTATTTATAAGTTAAGTGCTGACTATGTTAGTGAGACACGGAGCTTAAATCGTCTTTTGTACAAAAATAATTTATAAATACCTTACTTGCGTATCTCAAGCTTATAAGTTCATTGGTGTGCCTGCTCCAGGCAAGGAAAGAACCCAATGGGCTTTTGCTAAAGCTTATAACCGCCCAACATGGCACTCTGTATTGAACCACTGGACCATTATTTTCCTTTAATCAAACATTTTATTCATGTGTTGTTTAGCCTTTAAATTGAACCCAACTGCCTTTCTCACTCTTTTAGCAAGAATATGTAAAATAACATGAAGGATGAGGACACGATTTAGTTGAACTGTTGGTCAAGTTATGTTTCTTTTGGTGCTCTACTAAATGACTGATTACCAGGAAGACATTCGTTTGTAGGCGATAAAACTAAAGGTTTTTATTTTCTTTAATTTTGGTATAATATATATATATATATACACACACACACACTAGGATAAATTCCACTACTTCAAAAGATCACTAACAAAATAAAAAGATATAATTAGAAGTTGAAATCTGAAAAATCTGCAGAGAATAAAGAGAATAGATGGTACTGGTTAGTAATGAGGAAGTCAATTTGCTCATCTAGCAGAGTAACCATTTTTCTATAGACAAGTTTCCCGCTTACAGAATTTCCTTGTGTAGCAATGGAATTAATAATAATCAAAAGGTAATGCATCTCTTTTTTCAAGGAATGATGTCAATTTTATTAAAGTTTTGAGCTTTAAGATAAGTGGCTAATCCTATGCAGTGAGATATTTAAAGATTTCTGTGGCCTAATCAATGTGTCATGGGAAGATATCATAGTTCCATAAAACCCCATCAACTTTAGGACGAGCGACCATTTTTTAACTTACAAGGTATAGCTTTCTCTTCTCAATAGTGGTACCCTAAATAAAGTCTCTATTTGTCTTAAACCGTCTTTACCCTCTTTTTTCTATTTGGAATCTGGATACTATGGTTAAGAGACAATATAATATATCAACATGAGGATCTAAAGCCAATTTTTTTCAAGGAAGTGGAGAGTCTTGTTTTGGGGCTTTCAGAAATTGGAAATTTCTATGTGATCTGATGAATATTCAAATTCCAAAAATAGATGTTGATGCAAATGTTGTAGTCTCTCCTTCATGAACAGTCCTACTGTATGAATTTACTACACTAATTGATGAATAAAGGATGCTTCTAAGGCATTTTCCTCAAACTCAGAATTAGGCACTGCTATAGGGAAGCAAATTGTTGTGCAGATGCTATAACTAGTAGGGGAGCTTTGATGAATGTAATGTTTCCTTAACCTTTGAATGCATTATAGTTTAACAAACGAATAAATACACTTTTTCAATAACAAAGAGGAAAATTCCCTATGATGCTGCTGGAATATGCTAAGCAATTGCTAGATACCAATCCCACATTGACAAAATGAATGATCTCTTAAATGTTTATAAGATTCCAAACAAGGCTTGCATATTGCCGAGCTCAGTAATGTGAGCTTGTAACCCAAGTGGGGGCATAAATGTGATGGGACTTTGGTCCAAACCAATTGGTCGGATTCCGTGAGGTTTGATTCTGGCCCGCCCGTTCCAAGCAAAGAGATGAGCCAATGGAATTGAGCTAAAGCTCTGAGTTCAGTGGTTCCTAAAGATGAGGGCAATGCGTGAGGTTGGTTTCACAGAGCAGCGACAACCTCCCTCTCTTTGCAGTGGAAGGATAACGGGCTAGTGCCTATTGGTTCCAACTTGGCCCATTGGGTTGAACCCAACTGAACCATCACTTTTTCTATTTTCTCTCTCTCTCTCTCTAGTTTTTTATTTCATTTTCATGACCGAATTAACTTTTCCTCCGACGTTGTTATTAAGGACCATTGAAACAACAATTCTCTTAGAAGAATCTAAAACAAATATGTCCAAGATATTAACTATCTAATCTAAAAAGTTAGTTTTTTTTTTTATTTTTTAAAACCAATAATATAGACTGATAAAACATAGATTTGATCCCTTAGATATAAAATTTAAGTGGTTCATAAAAATGCCTTGACAGTGATCTTTATTGAGAATAATATATTGAGTTTGATAGTTCAATTTGCATAAAATCAATTATTTGATTTTCAAATGGAGGCGCAGAAAAAATGGATTAACTTTGCACACATCATAGTACACAACTACTTTTTTTTTTTTAAAAGAGAGAATCACTATTTAAACAAAAAAAAAAAAGGAAAAAGAAAAAAAGAAGAGTTCTTATCTAATAAATTAGAATACATGAATTAGATAATAGTGAGAAGAAAAATATAGGTTGTTTGTCTAAACTCTATAACTTGGTACAATGATCGAACCACAACTAAGTCAAGTCGAAAATACACTTTTGGTCTCTACATTTTGGGCCGATTCACATTCCGGTCCCTTCGTTTTGGCAACAACTACATTGGTTCCTAAAAATCGAGAATTGTTACCATTTTGGTCTCTACCATCATCTCAGTAATAAAAATTACCTATGTGGCGAACAAAGTGCATTATTAACATGTTAGATGCTGACATGACTAATTAAATAATAATTAAAAAACTGATTTTACATTTAAAATGCCACGCTAGCATCTTAATTTTAAAAATCCACATTAGAAAAACTTTTAAAAAAAAATTCCAAACTTCTGATATATATATATATATATATATATATATATATATAATTAATAGAAATAAGGAGAATTTTATATAAAATATTATTACTAGAATTTTTATCAATTTAAAATAGAATTTTTACATGTTACAATTCCATTTTTGAAAATAAATTTTTTCAAAATTAAAATTGATAAGATCCTATTTTAAATTGACAATGTCAAAAGAAAGATTAATTAGATTAGCTTTATTATATATTGAAAAGAAACTATAAATGAAATCATAATACACACCAAGAATAAGATCCAAAAGATTTACCATCACACACTCTTAGTGCGATGGTCACTCTACAAGTTTATGTGATTGTGGGGTGTGGGGGGTAAAGGTCGGGGTTCAACTCTCCAAAGAAACTTCACACACATATACATTTAGATTAAACTAGAATAAAATTTCTATCTTGTATAAAAATAAAATAAATAATAATAAAAAAAAGATCCAAAAGATTTAAGAAAAGAAGCTTAAATAAAAGATAACTAGATATATATATATATATATATATATATATATATATATATATATATATATATATATTTTTTTTTTTTTTTTGAGAAGGAAGGAAAAAGATTACTAGATTTATTTATTTATTATTTTTTTTTTAAAGAAGGAGGGAAAAATATAACTAGATAAGTGTTCACAATTGAAGCTAAAGCTAAAAAGAAATAAAAGTTAAATTTCTCTCCCGTGTCACAGTCTTGTCTTGCAAGTTTTCAAAAAACGAAAAAAGGAAAAGAAAAATAGAATACAAGTATTTTCTCTTTGTAGTCTATTCACATTTAGACTAATGAATATTATACATATTAATATATGTATTATCTCTTTGTAGTCTATACACATTTAAATTATTGAATGCATGTGTCACCAACAAAATGTAAATAACTAAATATACTAGATGATATAATTTAAAAATAGAATAAAATACAATTGGGTTAAAGAAATTATTTAAAACAATAACAACACAAAGAACAAATAGTTAAATAAGTAGCTACGTTACATAAAATTATTTCTAAAAGAATCGATAATGTAAAGTGGTGGGGAAGTTAATTTTTTTTTTAGTGAAAGGTTGACTGTTGATAGAAGGTAGGGTGAGTGCTTACATATAAGGATGTTGATGGTAAAAATAAATGTAGTAATATAAGTTAATATTTGTTATTTATTTTGAAATCCATCCTTCATTAGTCACAATTACACATTTACTTGACTCTTTTTTATTATTATTTATTTATAGAGATTTTTAACCTATGACGTCCGCTTCTAATGATAACTCTTTTATCATTTGGCCAAGACACCAATCAATTTTTGGTGTAGGCACAGATTGAATCCCATATCTCTTATTCAACAATCAAAGACTTTACCAGTTAAACTGACTAGAACCCACCACATTACTTGACTCAAACACAAATTGTAATAAATCACTAATTATCTCAAAGGTTAGACACAAATTGATTGTAATAAATTATTGATTGTCTAAAATGTTTAAGTTATGAATTAAACCACTAGATATTTTTAACATATCAAAGAAGGTAGAGTGGAGAAAAAAATAAAATTCAAGACTTTTTACTCTGGTTTTATGATAAATTACTAATTATCCCAAAAACTTTGTTGATAGGAAATAATGAATCTAATCATTTATTTAATTTACTGTTCTTTGAGCAAAATTATTTTTTTAATCATAATTCTATTATATTGAGTCCAATTACTCAAGTCACAACCCTAGGTGTCCAATCTAATCTTAAAAAAGTGCAGGGTGAGCCTGCTAAGCTAATCTTAAAAATCTTACTTATCTGGCAAATGTTTTTGTGACAAATTTTGGCTTCAAACTTTGTTATACCTAAGGTTACAACACCTACTAAAAATTTTAACATTACTAATTTTTTTTTTAAAATATCCTAATTGTTGGATTGAATTTTCTTTATATTTTTAACACACATGTCATGTTTTATGTGAATCAGATTTTATTTATCATTCAATCCATAAAATTATTTTATATATATAATTTAAAATTACAAAAACTTAAAATTTAAACATTTGATTGATGGCATAGCTATTGAAATCAAATATTCTATAATTTCACAATAATGAAGAATATAAGAAGAAAAAAAAAAAAAAATCTAATGGTGGATTTGTTAAAATTCACTTCCAATAAAAAAAAATTGAGTGAAATTTTATTCTTAAACTACAATCAAGTCTATTTCCAAAATTTGTCCGTACTTTTGAACTAAATTTCTTTTCCCTTCATGAATATAATTACTTCAGTATTACACTATTTCTCCAATTTCTGAGTGTGTGTGTGTGTGTCTAACTTCCAATAAGAATATGACATTTGTTCTTGTCAAATGTGATGCATGCATATAACACTTATATTTACTTTAAAAAATTTCAAATTCTACATTGTATTTTCTGAGATTTAGTTTTTTATTTTGTGCCTTTATAAAATTTGGTTTCCTTGAAAACTATTTTATCCTCCTATAAATCCAACAAAAGTCTGTTTGATCATGTGCATTTAAAGGCTTCAACTTCCAAACTCTTGGAATTGTATGATTATATCTCAATGATTTTTTAGATGAGAAACAAATATAGTTAGAAGTGGTAAAGAGAAGAACAAAGACATCCAAAAGAAGTAGCAGAATCTTCAACGAGACATGGAAGAACAAGAAAGAGAAAGTACTTATGTTGCTGATACATGTTGATGTGATTGAATCAGTGAATTACCATAATCTTTTGAAGGTATTTTTAGACATTAAAAGTTTTTTTTTTCTCTAATTTTAACACACACACACATTAGTGGGTTCTGAATAGGGTTGTTCAGAAACAACGACTAATCAGATGATTTATGTTGGTTGACGAGGTGTTTGCATTCAAAATAGGTGAATCGAGTGGTGGTTTGTCCTCCACCAAAATCTGACTTACTAGATTTGACAAAAAAATAGTCGATTCTAGTGGAGATCTACCAAATTTGATGAGATATCTACCAATCTGTTGAGAACTCCAATAGATCTAGCAATATCTTACCAAATTTGGTGAGATCTTCATTAGATCTGGCAAGATCTTATCAGATTTAGTGAGATCTCCATGAAATCTTTTATGTTTTAAGCACTTCTCTGCCTTTCCCTGTTGTTAACCGGCATTGTCTAAATCGTACACCACCCATGAAGTTCCCAATTCACTGATCCTTATTGGTTAATGGAGGGTTGAGTTTTCCTCCACCCAATCTGATCTAGTCGGGTGCAAGTTGAACACAAACCCGACTTGATCCAACTTGTAGACACCTTTAATTTTGGAAATATAGTTTCAACCATCAACACACACCTTTGTAAGAAGAGGGAGTGCCTTTGGGGCAAGGCTTGACCTTTTCAATTCATCTATATAATTTTAAAAGATGGGAATTGAGTTGAGAGAAAATGAACTTTAAAACCCTGTCAAGATTCATAATCTATCATGTGTGTATGCTATCTTTGCATTATATTTAGTGATAGATTTTTAATATTGTGGAATGAGACATTTTGCACTAGAAACAACCTTTAGCTCTAAAACCTTTAAATTACATACATTTGTGTAATTATCATAAATAAAAATAAAAATACGTCACAATATATGAGGTAATTATTAATAATTTATTAGATGTATGCATTTTCTCTCTTACAATACTTGGATCTCTTGCAAAACTGGGTAATAGATATTGAATCTTTTCTAATAGGTATAACATGGTCAAACCAAGAGAATGAGACAGGTTCCCGGCCGAAATTCACTTATTCTAGTAGATTACTCTTTGCTGAAGGAGACGAGGCCCTATGCTTGTTGAGGGGCATCCGATTATCCTTCGGTAATTGACATAGTTACCATCAAATAAGTAGAAGCCAAACCTTAAGTACAACAAAGAAATCGCCATCGAGCACTCCCGTAGATATATCTAATTACCAAAATGGTTGAAGTCGTAGACAATTTCAGTAATAGCATATGGGGATGTTGTTATTGAAGGAACAATATCTGGTTTTGGCTGAGCCCTTTAGGGTTAAATTGTGCATATGTCAAAGGAACCCCCCCCCCCCCCCCCCCCCCCCAAAAAAAAAAAAACTCCATTGTATCCTATCATACATGATGGTATTGTTGGACTTATACTTGTAAGTGATGATTCACATGAAATAATAATGGCAAGAGTTAGTGCTTAATATAACACACTTGGACCAAATCTCAATGGTTTTAAACTTTCGGATTAGGTGGTATCCTTAACTGTTATATTAATATCTCATGAATTGACTTCTCACAAGGTATTATCTCTGCAATAGATACACCAAAAATACAATACTTTTTTTGCCCAAAGGATTTTCTTTTGCATTTCGAGGGCCATAGATTGTCAACCATCCGTGAAATCTCTGGTTAAACATGGAGTGCAATCACATGAGCAAGAATGAGTAATTCTCAAGAATGGGTTCAAGTCACATGCCGGAACGTTGCTAGCTTGGGGCAATGCTCCCCCCCCTCCCCCCCTTCTAAATATTTTTAAAATAATATTATTATATATGTGTAATAATTTTAGCAATTTTGTTCTATAAAATTACATTTTTTCCTTTAAACAATATCATTGATTCTTTTAAGAGTAATGCTATACTCTCAAAATTTTTACAAACTGTTTTGGTAGCAAATTCTTATTGGTTCACACATAGGACCAACCACTCACATAATTTTTTTACTTACTAGTAACTACTTATTACATCAATAATTTATAAAAAAAGTTTGTAGTGCTAGTATTTTCTTCATTTTAATGACTATAAAAAAAAATTTAAAGATTTAAAAAATACACAAGCCCAAAAAAATATAGCTCAACAACAAAAATTACCAATAGTAAAACCTAAAAAAAAATTAAACTCATTAACCAATTTTATTTAAAATAAATAACCTTGTCATTTAAAAAATTATAAACAAAAATAATTTTGTTCTTACTGACATTTAAAAAAAAAAAAAAAAACTCAGCAGCTAAGTAGTAGCAAAGTGAAAGGTTGAAGCTGCTGCACATACTCAACAGTAAAACCACCACCCTTAACTCAAAGCTCTGGCTCTGTCCCATGGTCACATGAACAAATATGAATACACATTGAAGCACCAATTTCTACCAAATGAGAAAAAATTAAAGCAAAAGCATTATATCATTGAAAAAATTCGTAAACTAACAAAATGTGATGATCAAGTCAAGAGTCAGATAGCTCAAATCTCCTAGTGTTTTCAATTGGGATATTTAAACTTCAAATCCCTCTCTCTCGTTGTAACTATTAAATTAACAAAAAAAAAATTATGATGATCAAAGCATTATATGTAATCTCAAACCTTTCTCTATTGCGTATAGAGGTAAGATTAAATTTCCGGTAAACTGGATCACAAATCCAAGGATCTCTAAATAGAAAAATAAAAAAATTTACTTGGCTAATGAATAAAACAAAACAGTGAAATGATAACCTGTCATATGGTGGGGTTTGGAATTCCTCAGCTATATAATAATCTTTTGACAAAAGCATTTCATGATAATGACTATGTATTGCTGCAAGGATGAACACACAAAAAAGGCAAGTGTACTCATGAATGATGTCTACGTACTTTTTAGGCCTGATGCATAAAATAAATTTTCCAAGTAAGAAATGAAATATCCTAAGATGAATAATGAACAATTTAATAGGATCATTCCTATTGAAGCCCTATTGAACCTATATGCTTTTTCCCCTTTGCTTCTCTATTCTATTCTTCTTTGATTTGGAAAGATGCACTTACCTCTTTATCTTTTGTAGGATTTCATTTTTGTTCTTAAGACTGTAAAGTTTTTGTCTAACAATGTGGCCTATTGGGGTGGCCTTTTGTAATTGAGATGGGCCTATCTCCATCTCCTTTCTTTCTTCTTGGGTGCCTTCTCCCTCAAGTGGAGTTGGTTGAGGCCCTCGCTTGTTTCTCGTTGATATATTATTTTTCATTAAAAAAACAAGGGATCATTCCCGATAGAAGATGAAAATGAATATATTATGCATTCAAAATTTTATTTAAAAGACATTTTCTACAAAATGTGATATTTTAAAATTTTGTTCAGAAGAGATTTGTCAATTTCAAGACTGCCATTTATTCCTCTATGTTCCAAATTAATCTCAGTTATACTCCGTAGGGTTCTGGCAAGTAATTGACAGAAGTCTAGTTTCCAATTGCAATGGTTTTTTAATTGAACTTTGACTACTATAATGCAAAGGTTTCTTTGGCCATGCTTCAATGCAGGTTAATGTAACCTACAAGTTGATATATCATATAGTATTAGTAGTCTAAATGGAAGCTTGTACATGGCCTGCTAACTACTAGAGACATGTCTACATTGAACAGGGAATAAATGTAATTCTTGAAAGGTTTATTACTTTTGTTTTGTCTACAAAACTTCTACAATGCTAAGTAACCTACACTGGTTTGTATTATGTGAGAGCTAAAGTGTTCAATTCATATGCTATATATTTATCACTCGAAATAACCTGGCTAGTATCAAGCTTATTGTTAAAACCAAACATGTGGAAAGTCCAAGTCTTGCTAATCAAAGATTTTTTCTATCCACGTTAAGTTTCTCAAAGTACAAAGATTAGGAGTTATACTTGTGGGGTGGGAAAAGGACTAGTCTTGAAACAGAGAACAAGAGTCTTAGACACAAAAATAATGACAAAATCAAGAACAACCCCTTTGTTTATAAGAATTTCCAAAGAGAGTGGATGCACTTTTTAGATCTTGACATATTGAATCCCACACATTGATTTTAGCACTCAATTCATGGCCAACACTAACACATATATGTCTAGGCACCAAATTAGGCTTCAATGGACCTAACTGATTAGTGGTTTTTGTTTGGGGTATAAAACTAATTAGTTGACTAGTGGACCAATATTAGGATGCTACCTTTGGTATTTATATGTTGAGTGGTGACTATGTTAGTGAGACATAGAACTTAAATCATGTTTTGTACAAAAATAATTAATAAATACCTTGCTAAAGCTTTAAATGACCAAACATGGCACTCTGTGTTGAACCCAACTGGACCATTATTTTCCTTTAAACAAACATTTTGTTCAAGTGTTATTTAGACATTAAATTGATGACACTTGTGTTGCACGAAGCGGTTTTTTCCCTAGCCCCAATTAATGCTACAAAATAATATTTTCAAACTCAAAAAATGTGAAAACCATAATTTTTAAAGTAAAAAATGGGAACTAAATTAAAGCATCATAATTTTCCCCATTTGAAAGATGAAAAAAAAAAAAAAAAAATCCAAAGTCAATTTAGCCATTTCTGGCAAGGATTAAGACCAAAAAACCCTAACCAAAGATGGTCAAAAAGTTGAATTTCTAATCTGATTGTCTAATCGGGATATATTTTGGACCATTTGTAGATCATATTTTTCCCTTTGAAAATGAATGTCATGGACCAAAATTAAAGTTAAAACAGATGAGATATCAATAAAATACCAAAACCCTAATTAAATATTTCACTATTTAAGGTCAAAAATAGCTGTTTTTGGGGCTGTTTTCGCACAAACAATTGTACCAAACTGAGCAACAATTAGAGCAATCTGTTTGAACAAGATTTAGTTTTGATGTCTCAAATTTCTTCCAGAAAAGGGCTTGACATATCTGCTACGGATTGAAAGAAATGAATTTTCCAAGAAAAGTGTCGCAAATTTCTTGCACTGTGTTACCTATCTTCTAGACATGATATCTCTACAACCGTAACTCCAAATCAAACTAGGTCAAAGCCTATGAAGCTAGACATCCGACCTTTCCAATGCACCAAATACAAAGAAATATGAGCTCTGAAAGGCCTCAAACAGCAGCACGAATATTGGACCAAAATCAGGAAAAATATGAAATAAGACGCTTGGAGAGGAATTAGGAGACGCCAATGGGGTGTTGCGCAACACACCCCACATGGCTGCATGTCACCATGTGGCGGCTATGTGGAGATGTGCAGAAACACATCCATTTGGTTTTCCCCCTCTTATAAATAGCCCTCCCCTTTTTTTTGGAAAAATCGACTAGATCCACACAAAGCCTACAAAAATTCTCTAGACTAGGAATTTTCTCTCTCTTCTTGCTTCTCTCTCTAGTTTTTCCTTAGGAAACATCTCTCTAAAATTTTCAACCACTCCCTCTTCCTTTCATTTCTAAAAAACCTTAGGTAAGTGGGTAAGTTTGTAAAAAATGGGTTACCTTCTTCTTTATAGTTTTGAAAAAACCTCGTAGCATAATTTTGTGTTGGTGATGTATAGATAATAGAATGCTATTCTTCTCCATATCAAATAAAGATCCCTATACAAAAAAGGCTTGCAATGAACAAAATAGGAATAAACAAGCGAGATTATGTCTTTTTTCTATTCTTCTACTCAACCATCACTTTTTTTCCCCCTCCTTTTTCAATGCAAAAAAAAAAAAAAAAAAAAATCAGAAACAATATTTCCTTTTTTTTTTTTTTTTCTACAACAAATTTGCAAATAAATGCAAATGAATCTGAAACCAAAATTGCCGCTTTTTGTTAATAAGTGTTTTTTTTCCTTTTCATTTTTTATGGTATACTATTACGAATGCAAAAGAATCTGAAACAAAATTTGTTCAGTGAGAGAAAACATTGCAATTCAATAATTGGCAATATTTTTCGTAGGTAATTCAAATAATGGCTTATAAGAAATGCCTGAAGTGATAATGGCTTGAATGAGAGAATTGTCAACAAATTAAAATAAGCCCATAAGCCCATAACACATATACTATAGAGAACACTTATGGCCCATGCAATTGACAAAATTTGCCAACTTGAACCCAATAACGGAAAATTAGGGCCCACAGCTGGGTCAAGATTTAGGGCCTACACTTATGTTCTTTTTAGTGCACTAGAAAGTAAAAAGTCTCTCAAATGAGTTAGAAACATGAGCGTAATCACCAAATGTGAATGTCTTAGGTTAAAAACTCTCAAGTCTCAACACATATGAGACTTATGAGCTCTTGCTAATGCAATGTGTA
>JAGHPS010001013.1:0-61251 GCA_020976635.1 Castanea crenata
ATACACGGTACTTCACCTTGCAGATATAAACTTTTGTTAAAAAATTACAAGGTACTTCATCTTGCAGATATAAAGTTTTGTTCATTCTTAATATATATATATATATATATATATAAAGTTTTGTTAAAAAAACAGCTAGGCCGTTTTTAGGTTTTTTTGGGCTAATTATCATATCATATGGGCCGAATCACAGTTGGATGGAACAAACTCAACAAAGCACTGATTTTATAATAATGTAACTTACATTCAACACTTTAATTTTTTTAAAATAAATTGGACTCAATTAAAACTTTCATTCAACACTTTTATTGCTTAAACTAGTTATGGCAGCACGTGCTTGCTGGGAAAAAGAACAATGATTAAGGTCAATTTTAGATTTTATTTGTATCATAAAAAAAAAGATATAAATCATTTAATTTTTAAAGTACATAAAGATTTGTATTAATTAAAAGAGACATTACTTTTAATAATTTTGATAATTATGTCATAAAACTTTAATCTCATTCGGATAAGAATTTCGATCACCACAAAGTTATAAGGTAGCTATTTAACATATAAATATCTATTTTACTATAATAATTTTTTAGTACTTATTTGCTAAAGTTAATGTATCCACTCACTAAAAACTTCTAAGAATGATAATCTTCCAACAATAAACAACTGAGTTTTGCTAAGAAAAAAAACAAAAAAACAAAAGACATGTGTCATCAAATTTTTCATTAAATAAATTATAAATTTCGAAAATTTAAACCTAGAAAATCAATGTTCTTTAGATAAAAGAAAAACACAATATATCATCATTCTAACTTTCCAAGAATTACTACTGTCTAAAACTCAAAATATGTAAAGAAAATTTTTGAGATGTTAAAATTTAGTGGGAGTATTTTAAACATGACACAATAAAATATTTTAAGAATCATAAGTTTTCATTAGGGTTTAGCTGAGAAAATAACAATATGACATATTCGCTATTTTCCAAAATATTAAGAGAAAAATTGCTTGAATTTAAAATTTAAGAAGGAATTCTAAAACATTAAGGATGACAAGTGTTTTTATGCTAACTTTTTATTTTTGTTTTTTTGTGTAAAACTATGTGGTTTTACTAAAAAATGGTGCACAAAGAAAAAAAAAATACAAAAAGTCAACCCAAGAAAATTGTATGTAAAACAATAAATTTTGGCTAAACAAAACTGACTAAACCAACAAAAAATTTCTAAAAACACAACATAATGGCACAAAATTTTTATAATATCTTTATACTATTTCGTAATATTTTATTTTGACTTGTAAAAAATTGACAGTTCAACAGTTTTGAAAATATTGTGACGAAAACAAGATATCTTAACATTTTCACAAAAAAAAATAAAATCTTATGTCCACGATATTTTCACAACAAATCATAGGTAGTAGATTGTTATAGGTTGTTATTGGTGGGAAAAAAAAGTTGTTTCATTGGTAAGTTTAAATTAGAACCAAAAATAATTTATCACCTATAATTTGTTATGAAAGTATTGTGAAAAATATTGTGAATATAACACTTCTTTTTTCACAAAAACTTTATTTTTAGTTGTGGTTTGTTCCAGTATGATATTTTATCATTTAATTTTGACCTAAAAGGAATTTACACCTCAACAATTGTGGAAATATTGTGCCAATTTATTGTTTAATATTTTATTATAATGTGAAACAATGCAAATTGGACAAACCAAAAATAATGTAGCAAATCTATTGTAGTTTTATGCATTCAAAAAATAAAAAAAACCACGGCCAACAAAATAGTGAAAATTGAACAAACCAAAACTACTGTAGTGAAGCTATGGTAGTTTTTTCCATTCACTCTTTTTATATATAGATTACTAAATTTGAATAAACCAAAAAAAAAAAAAAATTATGAATACAACAAAATATTACAACGTTTTCACAATACCTCTATTTTCAATCGTGGTGGATCTCAGTCTAATATTTTATTATCTTATTTTAACCTATAAAGCATTTACGCTTTAATAGTTGTAAAAGAATTGTGATAACAACAAAATATTATGACATTTTCACAATACAATACCGTTATTTTTAGTTGTGTTAGATCGCGGTATGATATTTTATTTTATTTTGACTCATAAGGAATTGACACATGCGTCACATCATTTTCAAAATATTTCTATGTATACATTGTACTTACAATGTAAATTTATATTGCAAACACATAAAAATTGGCAAATTTTGTACACATTTGCAAAATTTTTACAATATTTACCAATTTGTTTTTGCAAATGTGTATACTATTTGCCAATTTTTATATGTTTACAATGTAAGCGTACATTGTAAGTACACAGTAAGCTTACATTGTAGCCCTCCTTTGTGGCTACTATTATACAAGGTGTGCAAGAGCTGAGTAAAGATTTTCGTGGGGTAGAGTTTTCCCACGTTAAGAGATAGGGTAATAGTCCAGCCCACCTATTAGCTAAACACGCTTTGGGCGTTGTTGATTTTATGACTTGGATAGAGGAGAATCCTTGCTTTCTAGAACAAGCCCTTGCCCATGATGTAATAAGTTTTTCCAGCTCTTAATAAAATTTCAGTATTTCATATAAAAAAAAAAAAAAAAAAAAAAAAAGAAGAAAGAAAAGAAGAAAAGGTGTAGCTCACCAATTGAATAAACCAAAAATACTATTCATGAGCCTATTAGCTCTTTTTATGTAGTTAATAGAAATAAATTGGATTCAATTAAACTTCTTCTCAAAATTTGATGCACTCAAATAATTAATAACTAGCCTAATCACGTGTGATGAGACTTTTTTTTTTTTTTTGGATTTAATATCATAATTTTCTATAACATTTTTTCATATAGTTCACATATCATAGTAGGTCATAAAGTTACCAAATCATAATATAATTCAATTGAGAAAGTAGTATATAAATTTTGTTCATAAGCTTGCCAATTTTAATAAGAAAACTTCGGACCATTGAAAAGAATTCAATATATTGAACAGAGAGTACAGAATAAGATAGTGCCGATTAGAAATAGAATGAAAGAACGGAAAAAAAAAACTGAAGGAATGTTGTGGGTTTGCGGTTTGAGGGATTTAACATTATTTGAATCATTATACAACTTTGTGAAGGTGAAGAGTGGAACAAATGAATAGGGATTTTTTTTTCCCCAGAAAGTTGCAATTTATTTTTCCTAATTAAATTAGGACTATAAAATCCAAATAAATACACACAAATCACAACATTAAAGTCACAAACATGTTAAAAGAAGAGAAAAAAACTTCACAAATACAACCCAAACTTCCCAACCCGGTAACCCCAAAGATCAAAACTTCTCTAGCGGCAACAGCCACCACAAATCATTAAGTAATCAAGCTACCTTGGCCCCCCAGAAAAAAATCCTATCTCCACCACTGAACACCGGGTAGTTATTGATAAGACTTATGGATAGCACAATGGAGTACACAGCAACAGCGAATCTACAAAATCAATTTTGATGGAGCTTTGTTTATAGATACCCCGATGGTCTAGATTTAGTTCAGTGCTCTGTTGAAAAAGGCCTTGTGTTGTCTCGGGGTTACCCTACGTGATCTACAGAGGAAGTTAAAATAGGCCCTTCGGATTGCACATAAAATGAAGGGTGACTCTAAAAACTTGTTGGAGCGATTGTTCATTGATCCGTGAAGCTGAGATATCTGCCAGAAACTTTGAGATCCCACTCAATTAGTCACATCGGGCGAAAGAGTAATCAAGTTGCTCATTCTCTGGCTAGACTCGCTCAGCATAGTAGTGATCCTTTTGTATGGCATGAAGAATGTTCAAGTGTTATTCAGAGGTGGTTGTTAAAAGATGCATCCAATTTTTGCTAATTACTGGTAATTAATTGGAATCACAGTTTTCCTTTAAAAAAAATTAAAGGTTTCATTTTTACAATTATAAGGTTTAATTTGTTGTTTTTTGAAACTTCATTGTTGAATTTATTACTTTTGAAACTATATAGTTTAATTAGCTATGTCCTTAAAATATAGGTTTAAAATGTAGTTTACCTTTCTTTTTCTTTTTCTTTTCAAAATAGTTAAATTAAAAACTATTGATTCTTGATTCAAGCACAACACAAAGGAAGTTAAAATGCAATAGATAACACATGTTGATTCAAATTTCCAATACAAAGTTTGCAACATTAGATAACACGCAAACAAAACCAAAAAAAAAAAAAATGGTCTCCAACGAAATATATCAATATTTGTTTTGATTTCCTATTCTTTAATGGAAATTTTATGGAATTCCAATGAGCAGAAATTAGAAGTATTTGGAAACTCATTCCCAATGTACTAGACCAATTTCAATTCCGAAATTATATTTGCACTTCCATCATTTACAACCTTCTTTATTTTAAATTTTATTCTATATACATTCATTGCATTGTGATCCATTATTTTAATCACTAATGCCCATTTTAACCACTCATTTGACCCCTGGAAATATGCATACATGCATATCTCAAAAAAATTTATGTGAGTAAGCCAATTCGTTCATACCTAGATTATATAATTTTAGAAATTTGTTCTTAATAAATCTCGCATGCTCATTGTCACTAATATCCATTAAATTATAAGCATTTCCATCAAAGACCTCGTTGATTAAGAAAGGTTCATCCCAATTAGGAGACCATTTACCCAAATATGGATCTTTAACCCCTATAAGCAAGATAACTTTCCAAACTAAATCCCCAATGGTAAATGATTTTGCTTAAATTCTCCTGTTATACATCTCAGATACTTTTTGCTTTTGTACAACAATAGAATCTAAAGCTGCCATGCGAGCCTCATCAATTTCATCAAGTTCTACAAACATTGCATCCTGATAATCCAAATGAGTCAATTCATAATTTTGCTGTGTAATCCTCATTGATCTCGCAATAATCTCCATGGGTAAAACTGCATCATGACCAAAAAATAAAGAATATGGTGTAGTGTTTATGCTCATTCCTTTCGAAGTTCTATATGCCCATAATACTTCAGACTATAAATCGTCCCAACTTGTAGGATTTCTAGCCAATGGTAAAGTTGTTATTTACAACTATTTTGTGTTGGCTTTAATTCTGTGCCAAATTTTATTGTAATTTTGTTCAATCATGAGTACCCTATATTTTATGTGGGATTTCTTTGTATGGGTTGCATGCGAGAGAAAGTGTGAAGACTTAAGCTTGCATTGAAGAATGAGTGGTTTTCGCGGGCATCTCACGAGTAAACTTCCTGCGAAGTAAGCCGCATAAAGAGCACATGACTGGAATATAAAGAGTTGTGACAATCTAGAGACAACTAGTTTTCACGAGTATCTCTCGGGTAAGGCCTTCCCGCGAGATACCCGCAAAACATTCTGTTTTGCTATTTTGGCTTATTTACTCCACCATGTCTTCACCCACACTATATATATACCCACATTACCCACATATTGTAAAGAGTGTTTTTCAGAGAGAAAACCCTAGCAAACACACTTGAGAGTTAAAGATTGTATACCAATAATCATCTACACAATCCTTTGTGGTTTTCCTCATATTCCTACCTTTCCATATCCATATTCTTGAGAGGTTGATAGTCCAAACACTTACCGCAACCATTTTGAGTGTCAAGTGAGGTTTTGGTGCTACTGGGAAAAGAAGCCAAGCTTTGGCGGATGCAATCGGGTGCATTGTAGGATCTGGAAAGTTAGACAAGACACGGTTCCAAGAAGTCTTGTTGGAGTAGGAGCTCGGAGGGCTTAGGTGCACTAGGTAGATTAGGCTTGAGGGTCTCTTACTATTCGTGTATCCCAACTTATTGTCTAGTGGATCGATTTATAGCTTGGAGGGTAGCATAGAAATTTTTCACCGAGTTCTTCGATTTTCTCTTCAATAACACATCAACGTGTTATCTCGTATTTGCATTTTTCTTCCCTACTCTTTTAGCTTTTATTTTACTACTGTAATTTGTTGAATATGGCTTAAAGTAGTTTTATTATTTGTTCGGTTGCATTTACTTTATTCTGCATTTACTTTAAGTTAGAGTAAAATCAACAAAGTCGTAATATTTTAATTTGGGATCTAAATAACTCTTGTGTTTTTAACACAAATCTGAGCATTCACCACTATTTTCCTCAAATTATTCTTGATAATCTTATTAGTGGCCTCTGCTTGACCATTTTTCTATGCATAATATGGTGTGGAATTCAAAATTCGAATAACATATTCTTGTGTGAAGTCTTTTATTTTGGTTCCATTAAAGATGGTTCCATTGTCCATTGTTATAGATTGAGGAATTTCAAACATATGGACTATCATTTCTTTTATAAATTTAATAACATTGAACTCACCCACTTCTTTATAAGGTTTTGTTTCAACCCATTTTGTAAAATAATTAGTTGCAACGATTATGAAGCAATTTTTCTTTCTTGAGATTGGTCTAATTTTTCCAATTAAATCTATTGCCCATCCTCTAAAGGGCCATGGTTTTATTGTCACATGAAAATTTGAAGCAGGAATCCTAGGAATTGGACCATATTTTTGGCATTCTACACAACCTTGTGCATATTTAATGCAATCTTTCAATACACTTGGCTAATAGTAACCATATCTGTGTCAACCATTTCATTTTTATACCTGATTGGTGTGAACCACATATGCCTTCATGGACTTCTACTAAGATTTTCTTTGATTCATCGTCACTAATGCATTTCAATAGTATACCATCAACTCCTCTTTTGAATAAAGTTTCATCTTGGTCTCCCATTAATACAGATTTTCTAGCTTTAAGTTTTAAAGCATTATTTGTACAACCACTTGGGTTTTTTAAATAATCCATGATTGGGTTTCTCCAATCATTAACTTGGGTATCAAGATGAAAAACCTCGGTCCCTAATTCCCTATCAATAACTGATGGAAGTATCCTTTTACTTAAACACATGGGACTTTGTGCAACTTGGTTGGTTTCTTTATGTCCAGAAGCATTCTATGCCATGCAATTGACTTCCTCATTTTTACTTCAAGGGACATGGTTTAACTTAGAGTCGCTAAACTGTTCTAGCAGCTGTCTCGTAGCCACAAAGTATGGTGCAATGGACGAACTGCGACATTTGTAAACACCAGCGAGTTGCCTAATTACTGATTGTGAATCACCATAAATGTCCACGCTTTTTATTCCCATTTCCAATAATATATCTAACCCAATGATTAGTGTCTTATACTCAACTTGATTGTTAGAATAATTTCCTTCTAACTTAAAGGCCACTTGGGTTTTAATCTAGATTGGAGATTCTAAAATCACACCAACACCTACCCCATATGTGGTACGTGAACTATCAAAATTTAATTTCCAATGGGCTAAAGCGACAAACATGGTTTCGTTTATATCTGTAACTTCATTGCATGGATGATCTACCAAAAAATTAGCTAATGCTTGACCTTTTATTGCTAACTGTGATACATAAACTAAGTGAAATTCAACTAAAGCTAAACTCCATTTATCCATTCCTCCAAGTTAAAAAGGTCTAGATAACATATATTTCACTACATCAGTCTGTGCGATAATATAAGTTACAGGAAAAAGCATAAGTGTCTTAACTTAGTAGCAGTAAAATACAAAACCAAACATAGTTTTTTCTATCATTGAATAATTTAGTTCTGCTTTATTTAATAACCTACTTATATAAAAAATAGCCTATTCAAGGCCTTTATCATTGTCTTGAGCCAGCAAACTTTCAACAGAATCTTGGGTCACAAATATATATATAACTTCAAAGGTTTTCCACTTCTTGGAGAAATCAACACCGGTGGTGTGGACAAATATCTCTTAATTGTATCAAAGCCCAACTAATGCTCTTCATTCCAAGTAAAATCTTCATGGTCTTTCGACCTTAATAAAGGAGAAAACACCTTAATTTTACCTGCAACATTAAAAATAAACCTTCTTAAAATATTAACTTGGCCCAAGAACCTTTGTAGTTCTTTTTTACTGAAAGAAGGTTTAGCTTGCTTGATTGCCTTGGCTTTGTTTTGGTCTATCTCAATTCCTCTATTATGCACAAGAAGATCTAGAAAATTTCCTGCTTGCACTCCAAAGGCACATTTAAGAGGATTCATTTTCAATTGATGTTTTCTCATCCTCAAAAAGGCTTTCTCTAAGTTTTTTAGATGGGTATTAAAGTCTTGAGATTTAATCACCACATCATCTATATAAACATCCATAAAATTTCCAATTATGTAATGGAAAATTAAATTCATGTCTCACTAACAAGCCGCACCAGCATTTTTAAAGCCAATTGGCATTACTACCCATTCAAATGTTCCAATAGAACCTAGACATCTGAAATCAATTTTGTGGACATCCTATTCTGCAATGAAGATTTGGTTATAACCTAAATGCCCATCCATAAAAGACAACAGTTTGTGTCCTGCCACTCTATCTACCAATACATTTACGATTGGCATAGGATACTCATCTTTGGGTGTTGTTGTATTTAAGTTCCTAAAATCTTTGCACATATGTGATTTGCCATTTTTCTTAAGAACTGGAACTATATTAGAAAGTCATTCTGCGTACCTGGCTAGCCTTGTGAATCCTACTTGCAATAATCTTTCGATCTCTTTTTTCACTTTCAAAGTAACCTCATTCACCATCCTGCAAGAAGGTTGTTGGTGTGGAAGCTGTTCTTTCTTGATTGGAAGTCTATGCTTTACCGGTGTTTTGTTTAAACCTGGTAATTCAGTGTAATTCCATGCAAAACAATCCTTAAACTTCTTCACCACAACTAGCACTTCATCGAATTGTTCTTGTGAAAGGTGACTACTAATATACATCACTTTCTTTTCTTCTTTAGTTCCAAGATTCACTTCTATCAAAGGGTCTTGAACTATGCTTTCAATACATTTGGATAGGAGCCTTACTGACCAATTTTAACCTAGTTTCCTATCTCTCTTTCTTTTTTTCTTTTTTCTTTTTTTCCTTTTTTTTTATAGAGAGTTTCAACCTATAGCGTCCGCTCTTGATGAGCACTCTTTGTCATTAAACCAAGACACCGTTCTACGAATACGCATTCTGCAAAAAACATACTTCGTTCTATTTTATTCTCAAGAATAACTTATTACTTTGTTTTCAACCAATTTAATGGCCCTTAATTTCCCTGGAGTAAGTGAACTACTCATCACTAATAGGTTCCTCAACTATATATGGCATTTGGGGCTCTACGATGTTGTCATCAAACCATTCCTTGCCAATTTCTTGGCCAATAACATCTTCTCTACTAGAACATGGTTGTTCTCTAGCCATTTCCACTCTTGTTGGCTTGCCATGGTAATCAAATTCTATCAGTTTCAAAATTCCAACATTTTTGTTATATAATTGTATTTTTACATGCTTCGAATGGCCTATTATTAGCCTTCACCATCTCAACAGAATTATCATCATTCCAAAAAAATTAGAAATTGATGTAGGGAGGAAGGTATCACCCAATTTGAATGCATTCATTCCCTTCCTAACAAGGCATTGTAAGTTGCCTTAGTATGAACAACAAAGAATGGAACATTTGTAACCTTATGCCCTACCTTTAATTCTACAAGTATAATACTGTTAAGGACATATTTGATGTAATTGGCTAATCATTTGACAAAATGCACTTTACTTGTAATTGGGTAGATCTAGAATGAGTTTAATATTTCAAGAAACAAGTGTTCAAGTTTAGTATTGAAGCCATGCAAGTCTGACCAAGAAACAAGTTAAGGAAGTGTTGTTTATTAAAGTTCGACAACAATCTCGATGGAAAGACTTCTATCAAGATTTAATGTTGAAGCTCGACAGAAGCTTGATACAAGCTGTATCTATTGAGAATTACGAAATCAGAAATTCTAGATCTAATTACACGCATATCTTTGAGTATTTATGTAGGGTTTCTCTTCTCACAACCCTAGACATATATAAGGATTATTGTAAAGGCCGTCACACTTCATGTAAAGGTTGTTGCACTAGTGTTGACACCTCATTTTGCAACCTGCATTTAACCTCACATGGAGGGTAAAATGGTAATTTTGTCATGAAAATATGCATCTTGATTCTGGTCATTAGATCATTAATCTCATTTCACCAAAAGGATCTTGATGTTGTAATGATCAAATTGACTGGTCATAAGCCCTAATTGAACCATCAGATTGAAAGTTATCATCAAATCAAGTTTTAATGGCCGAGATGCACTATTACAAATTGAGTCCGACTATATGTGATTATGAACAATTAATTCCAATTAGTTATAATTATAATCAATTTGAGATTAATGATGTGTCATAATTTGATTAGTTAGGACTATATTTTATGGTAAGGTTGCATACACCTAATTAATTAGATAGTTAAACATTAATTATTCAATGAGTAATTTCTGCAATTGTCTTTTAATTAGAGTAAATTTGGAACCAATTAAGTTTGAAATGGGAGAGATTGGAGCCATTTAATGTTAATTGAGAGCTAATTTAGGACCTATTAATGTTAATTGTGTTGAAACCATTTTCTAACAAATGACCTCTGCTCACCATTTCATCGATAGCTCTCCTAATATTTTGAATTTGTAAATAAGGTTAATTTTTTCCAGAAACTAGACATTCAGGGCTTCAATTTGAGTATAAGAATGAGACAATTCCAATCAGAATTGAGCTAAATATGATTTTTCGAAGTTGGTTCTACAAGCTGTTACAGCAGCTACGGGAAAACCGAATTTTGGTTTGTTCTTCACTCCCACCATTCTCTACATTTAATGCACCAAATTTCCCCCAAGGCTAAAATGAGGTCTAGGTTCATGATTTTTTGTCAACCCTCATTAAATGACCTTTCATTCATATTTCCTCTACTACTACTATATAAACCCTCCATCTCCTTCATTGCAAGACACAAAAACCCCTTCTCTTCTCCTCTATTGAGTTTTAGGAAGTTGAGTATTCTTGTCATATCTTGATTTTCTTGAGACTCAAGGTATTGAGTGAGACTCACTCTTCCCCTCCTAACTCTTCTTTTCCTCCACCCTTAGGACCTCCCTCAAGAGTCTCGTCATCCACCGTATGGATCTTGTATGAAGGTATAATCCCTTTCTCTAATTGCTTTTTTGTGTTGCCATGATGAGAGTTTAAAATTAAAACATGATAATAATAATTTAAATTCATTTGAATATGTTTGAATGTTCTTATATGTTTTTCACATGTTCTTGGTTGTTAATCACATGTTCATGCATAACACTAGTTTTGATTTTAAATCCACATCAAAAATATGAAAAATATGTTTGTTTAATAATTCTTTTTAAATTCTTGAATCTAGGATATTACCATCCACACATATTCACTAAAATTTATTTTTCAATCCAAATGAAATGCTAAATTAATTAAATTAGGGTTTATCACATGCACACACTTTAAATTCAACATGCAAATTGATTGATAGCATATTGGATGATGTGATATTAATGTTGGTCACCACAGTTCAGAAAATCGGTTTCACCGTGTGGGTGCCTAACACCTTCCCACCTTGTAATATAGCCTCCGAACTTAGATCAAATGTTGTAACATTCTTTTAGATGGTTTCTCAAAAATAATTATACCTGGTGGGAATTCTAGCCCTGCCTCTGCTTTAGGTTCCAAATTCTCCATCTCTTCATCTATTAGTAGGATATGACATGCCCACTGAGCATTTGAGCCTTTAGAATTCAAGTCTTCATCTTCAGTAATGTTCTCTTTTGCCATAAACTCTATTGGCAGTGTGACCACATTACATTCCACATTACTGGAATTTTATTTTCTTTCTTCAAATTGAGTTCCTCTCCAAACTCATTGAATGCTTCCAAATCCTCCAAGTCTTCAATATCTTCAAGGCCTTCGATCATATCTGCATCTCCAAATTCCTCCAAAAACTTGCTTCCTTTAATCTCCTCAACTTGAATGATCGAATTCATTCTACCTTTGCCTTTTTCTTCAGTCTCTAATTAAGCCAATTTCTTGTCTTGCATCTCTTTTTCTTTAGATATTTCTTTTCCTTTTATTTCGTTTTTTGGCCTTCTTGCAATGTATACAAGGTACTTCATCTTGCAGACATAAAGTTTTGTTAAAAAAATACTCGGTACTTTAGCTTTCAGATATAAAGTTTTGTTCATTCTTATATATATATATATATATATATATATATATAAAGTTTTGTTAAAAAAAACAGCTTGGCTGTTTTTAGGTTTTTTTGGGCTAATTATCAATAATAAAAAAAGCACTTTTATAATAATGTAACTTACATTCAACACTTTTATTTATTTTTTAAATAAATTGGATTCAATTGAAACTTTCATTCAACACTTTTATTGCTTAAACTAGTTATGGCAGCGCATGCAAGGCACGTGCTTGCCGTGGACATAGAACAATGATTAAGGTCAATTTTAGATTTTATTTGTATCACAAAAAAAAGATATAAATCATTTAATTTTTACAGTACATAAAGATTTGTATTAATTTAAAGAGACATTAATTTTAAGAATTTAGATTAACCACAAAGTTATAAAGTAGATATTTAACATATAAATATCCATTTTACTATAATAGTTTTTTTAGTACTTATTTGTCAAAGTTAATATATTCACTCACTAAAAAACTTCTAAGAATGATAATAAATATCATTATCTTCCAACAATAAACAACTGAGTTTTGCTAAGAAAAAAAGATAACAAAAGGCATATGTCATCGAATTTTTCATTAGATAAATTATAAGTTTCGAAAATTTAAACCTAAAAAATGAATGTTCTTTAGATAAAAGTAAAACACCATATATCATCATTCCAACTTTCCAAGAATTACTACTATCTAAAACTCAAAATATGTGAAGAAATTTTTTGAGATATTAAAATTTAGTAGGAGTATTTTAGACATTACACAATAAAATATTTTAAGAATCATAAGCTTTCATTAGGGTTTAGCTGAGAGAATAACAATATGACATATTCACTATTTTCCAAAATATTAAGAGAAAAATTGCTTGAATTCAAAGTTTAGGAAGGAATTCTAAAACATCAAGGATGACAGGTGTTTTTATGCTAAGTTTTTGTTTTTGTGTGTAAAACTATGTGGTTTTACTTAAAATGGTGCACGCAAATAAAAAATACAAAAGGTCAACCCAAAAAAATTGTATATGAAATAATAAATTTTGGCTCAACAAAGCCAACTAAACCAACAAAAAATTTCTAAAAACACAACATAATGGCACAATAGTTTTATTATCTCTTTATAATATATTGTTGTATTTTTTTTTTACTTGTACAGCTCAACACTTTTGAAAATATTGTGATGAAAACAAGATGTCTTAACATTTTCTCAAAAAAAAAAAAAAATGTTATGTCTACGATATTTTCACAACAAATCATAAGTACTAGATTGTTACTAGTTGTTATTGGTAGGCAAAAAAGTTGTTTCATTGGTAAGTTTAAATTAGAACTAAAAAAAATTCATCACCTATAATTTGTATTATGAAAGTATTGTGAAAAATATTGTGGGTATAACACTTTTTTTTTTCACAAGAACTTTATTTTTAGTTGTGGTTGGTTTCAGTATCATATTTTATCATTTAATTTCGACCTATAAGGAATTTACACCTCAACAATTGTGGAAATATTGTGCCAATTTGTTGTTTAGTATTTTATTATAATGTGAAATAGTGCGAATTGGACAAATAAAAAATAATGTAGCAAATCTACTATAGTTTTACGTATTCAAAAAAAAAAAAAAAAAACAGCTAGCAAAACAGTGAAAATTGAACAAGCCAAGACTACTCTACGGTAGTTTTTCCCATTCACTCTTTTTATATATAGATTACTAAATGTGACTAAACCAAAAAACAATTATGAGTACAACAAAATATTACAATGTTTTCACAATATCTTTATTTTCAACCATGGTGGATCTTAGTCTAATATTTTATTATCTTATTTTAACCTATAAAGCATTTACACCTTAGTAGTTGTAAAAGTATTATGATAACAACAAAATATCATGACATTTTCACAATACAATACTGCTATATTTAGTTGTTATAGATCTCGGTATGATATTTAATTTAATATTATTTTATTTTATTTTAACTCATAAGGAATTGACACATGCGTCACAACATTTTCAAAATATCTCTATGTATGCATTGTACTTACAATGTAAATTTATATTGTAGACACATAAAAATTGGCAAATTTTGTACACATTTGCAAAATTTGTACAATATTTACCATTTTTTTTTTGTTGCAAATGTGTATACTATTTGCCACTTTTTATATGTTTACAATATAAGCTTACATTGCAAGTACACAGTAAACATATAAAGATTCTTAAAAAACAAAAACAAAGCTTAAACCAGCTGCGTATTTGAAGGGAAAACAAAGAAAGTAAAGAAGAAAAGGTACAGCTTACCAATTGAATAAACCAAAAAATACTATACATAAGCCTATTAGCTCTTTCTATGCAGTTAATAGAAATAAATTGGATTCAATTAAACTTCTTCTCAAAATTTGATGCACTCAAATAATTAGAAACTAGCCTAATCATATGTGTGATGAGTCTCTTTTTTTTCTTTTTTGGATTTAATGTTATAATTTTCTATTCATAACCAAATTTTCTATAACATTTTTCATATAGTTCACATATCATAATACATCATAAAGTTACCAATTCATAATATAATTCAATCGAAAAGTAGTATATAAATTTTGTTCATAAGCTTGCCAATTTAAATAAGAAAACTCCGGACCATTGGAAGAATTCAATATATTAAACAGAGAGTACGAGAGAAGATAGTGCCAATTAGAAATAGGATGAAAGAATGAAAAAAAAAATAACTGAAGGAATATTGGGGGTTTGCAGTTTGAGGGATTTAACATTATTTGAATTATTATTACACAACTTTGAGAAGGTGAAGAGTGGAACAAATGAATAGGGATTTTTTTTTTCCAGAAAGTTGCAATTTATTTTTATGTGGTTTTGTTTTGTTTTGTTTGTTTTTTTTTTTTCATAGGAGCGTGGGGTATTTTATTTTTTCAGAGCGGCCGCGGGGGGGGGGAGGTCATGGCCCCCTGAGTTATGAAAAAAATCCGAGAATAATAGTACTAAAATAAATAAAAAATATTAGGAAAAAACTTTGTTACCCCCCCCCCTTCTAGTGCTTGACTTGTCTTCTTTTAGAGCAGTGGTCTTCAGTTTTCGAGCACAACCGCGAGTTCGACGTTGAGTCGACCCGGTTCGCCGAGTTGATGATGTCGTCGGGGCTCGTGTGCAACGACCTCGTCTAGTGGGTCACCTTCCATAGCGCGTACGACTTCGGATACTTGGTCAAGGTGCTGACTCAGCGAGTCTTGTCGAGCGAGTTGCGCGAGTTTCTCGAACTCGTCCGAGTCTTCTTTGGTGCTAGGGTTTACGATGTGAAACACTTGATGCGGTACTGTGCGAGTCTCTTCGGTGGGCTGGACCGGGTCTCCCAGGCCCTTAATGTGGTTCGGGCCATCGGGAAGAGTCGCCAGGCCGGGTCGGATAGTTTGCTGACCCTGCACACATTTTAGAAGATCGCCAAAGATTACTTCAGCAAAGTTAATCCGATTGAAAAGCATGCTGGTGTTCTGTATGGATTAGATATTTCTGATCTTTAGTGAAATCTATAGCTTGTAGATTTCTGCTTTTGTTTTTCGTTTAAAAAGTAAATCTTGTATACATTTTATTTGGGTCGTCGTTAATCAATTTTCTATAAGGAAGTGATACCTGAGCAGTAATCTTGTATACATAGTTTGCAATCTTTAATTTGTAATTAATAAGGAAGTGATACCTGAGCAGTAATTTTCAGTCTTACAGCTACTACGAAGGTGTTGATGGGATAAGAATTAACACTAGCAATCTACTCTACACGTGGAGGGTAGAGATGAAGGGAGGAAGAGAGTATAAAACAGAAAGAAGACCCTGGATCGGAGAATTAAGAGAGAAATACTATAGCAATAAGAATTGTACTTGTAATCAACTTCAAGAAGTATATACCAGAATTGATCTCCTCAGACTATGCTGAGGACGATTTTCTTTAGATAAAACCAGTCTATTTTTACTTTATTGTCATTTGGATCCACCGTAATTGCTACCTAACTCATTAGAGCCTAGTTTTCCAACCCATTCTTTACAAATTCATTGTATTAGGCTCTTTGGGCCTAGATCATTTTAACTTTTGGGCTTAGGACCCAAATTGCGTCCTTACAAATAGTATTTAAATTATATATAGATGAATTATATTATGTATCTTATTGTATATCTTTAAATATATCCATGCATTAATGTATATGCATGGGGTTACAAACTAGTAAGTAGTAATAAATATTACATTACATCATTTTTTATTCTTTGTAATACCTATTCCTATTTCTATATAATTTTCGTTATAGTTTACCAAACGTGGTCTTATATATATATATATATATATATACACATATATATTAATTTCGAAATAAACAAAATTTAAGCCCAAGTTTACACTCAACTTCTAAATGAGCATGTGTTCATGAACAAGCCTGAAAGTATGAGACACAATATGTATGGGGATTCTAGCATTTTACCCTCTTTTTAAAAAATATTTGGCAATATGCCCATGTTTAAAACTATTTAGATTCGTACCCTTGTTTTGAAACTTGATTTTAACAAAATTGAGTTTCAATCAAAAACTCGATTGGCTTAAAATCGAGTTATGCCAAATGAAACTTAAAAAAAAAAAAAAAAGCTTGCGTAGAACTCGAGTTCCATACCTATAGTGGCGTTTTTTTTAGTGTTATAGTAGCGTTTTTTATGGAACTCAAGTCCCATGCAAGTTTTTTATTTTTTTATTTTTAAGTTTGATCACCCCATACATATAGCTGTGTTCAGAGAGTCTATAGTGACGTTTTTTTGTGGAACTAGAGTTCTATGCAAGTTTTTTTTTTTTTTAGGTATTCATATAGCTGCGTTCAAGGAGTTTATAATGGCGTTTTTATGAAACTTGAGCTCCTTGAACTCGAGTTTCATGCAAGTTTTTTTTTTTTTTAAAGTTTCATTTGGCATAATTCGAGTTCCATGCAATTGAGTTTTTTTTTATTGAAACTCGATTTTATTAAAATTGAAATTCAAAAAAGGGGCTCAAACCTAAATAGTTTCAAAACAGGGGTATATTGTCAAATATTTTGCTCAATAAAGACAAAAGGCTAGAATCTCCCAATATGTATATATGTACATATATATTAAAATGTATTTGTATTATGCCCGATATTAAATAGTGTAATTTTGCAAATTAGTTAATAAGACATCAAATTATTATTTATAATCATATCATATATAATAATATATTAAAGCCAAAGCACAATCAAAATCCAAAGTTGAATCCAAATTAGCTTTTAATTGTAGTATAGTTTTATGCTAATTGTCCATTTTAATTTTCTTAATTTTTTCTTAATTAACCTATTTATAATAACTTTCTTCAAAAATCAAAATGACTACCTTAATCCTTACTCACCTGCCTAAAACCCGCTTACCCGCACGCACCCACATGTAGCCAAGGACCGAACTTGACCGTCACCCACTGGTTTCACTTTTCAGGTCCTCACTCAAAAGAGTATAGTTTTTTCAAGTAGCCAAGGACCGAACTGGACTGGACTGGACTGACCCACATGCACCCAAGTAGTGCCTTGAATTTGATATCTTACAACTTAACAAGATGTGAGAAATGGTTGCATGACACTACATCTCCATGATTCCCTGGCTTTACCAATGAAAAGGACAAAAGAAGTTTTACTGTGTTACATTTTAGTCTTGTGGTGTAACTTGTACCTTGTAAGGACAAAATTTAGAGAAATATAATATTTACAATATTTTTCACAATACTTTCACAATAATTTTTTTTTTTTTTGAAAATCCGTCCAATAATTTTATTCAAACTTCAGCAGAACTACTGTCAATAACTATAAGAGAGTTAACATCACTTGGAACACTGTCCAACCAAACTTTGGGTACATTAAGATGCTTAGCTAATTTTGCTAACTTGTTAGCCATCGCATTGCCCTTGTGACGAACATGGGAGAACGAGCAATGACTGAATTGTTACCAATTCCCCGTTAAGTAATAAATTGTTACTAATTGTAAAGGGTGGACAAAAAAATAATTTAAGTTATGGATTTAAATTAGAACCAATAATAACTTACTATCTATGATTTGTTATGAAAATATTGTGGAAATAAAATTTCTCCAAAATTTAAATGTACTTTTATTTAGGTAGACAACATTAATAACCCAAATTAAATTCAAATGTATGATTGTATTGGCCAATAAAATATAATATGTCTTATCTTTTTTTAAAGACAAGTAAATTCAATTTTTTTTAAAAAATAATTAAATTCAATATAATTATATGTTTGTTTGAATTTAATTGAGTTGCTTAATGTAAGGAAGTATGCGATAAATTTTATTCCTTTAAAAAATGGTAAAAGTGCTAACAACATAGTTTTGCCAGTCGCCAATTTAGCAATTCCCATCTATGTTACTTGAATTGTCAAAACTTTTACTTGAATGGTGTAGAGGACCTTGTCAACACCAAAGTTGGGGATGGTTGATGTAGGGCAAATCGCTTTTTAGTTGTTATGATTTAAAATTGAAATTAGGATTGGAAAGAGATTTATAGTTCATCTAACGCTCACTAACATTTCTAATTGAAATATAGAATTCAAATCTTCCATCCCAAATTATCGAATTATAAATAAAAAATTGAGATTATAATTTAATTTAATTAATTTAAACTATGTCGCTATATTATTGAATGGGAGTATCACTAGACAATGGTGATGTGATTCCTCTACTAAGTTAATTCTCCTAACATGAATTATAACAATTGATTTCAATATGAAAAATAGGATCATAACAATTAATTTTGATAGTGAACAATAGCATTATATTGGTTTTTTTTTTTTCACTTTAATTACTGGCCTATTAGAGCATTTGCATAAACTCATGCAAATCTTTTTTTGTCTATTTTAACATAAAAATTTACTTTTTTTTTATTTTATATAACCACTTTTCAAAAGCTCATACATCAGATTATCTATTTTACATTATATTTATTAATATAATATCATTATCGATTTTTTTTAAATTTTCTCAAATCATCTATGTGTGTCTATATATATATATAAAGATCTATTAAAAAATAGATTTGCATATGAATAATAATTATGTATATTTACATGGTTATTGTAGCAACAATCAAATTTATAGAAATTTACATAGACTAATGTGGATAGTTTTTGAAATCAAATGTGCAAAATTTACTCTTTATGCTATTATACTGATTGATATAAATAATTTAGGTAACTTTTTTACCAAATCATTTTTTGTGCTATGTACACACTGGCGGAGCCAGCAGGGGGCGAGGGGGGGCACCTCCCCCCCCCCCCCCCCGACTCCTAAATTTTTTTTTTTTGTATTAGTAGTCACATGAAAAAAAAAAGCTTCTACTTGTTGAAATTTGAAAGTGACCAAACCACCTATTTCACTATTTTTTTTAATATTATTATTTACATCATTTTACTATTTATGATACTTTTCACAGCATTTTATCTTTAAATGATGCTAGAGATATTACAAATTAGCATGTCACCAATCACAAAAAATAATTTCAAACATTTATTCATTATATTTTTTAAGTAACACTAATCATATTTTTACTCAATCAATTTGTAAATTTTTTAGTAGCTATGAATTAGTTATTTTTGTTTATTTATTTTAATAATATGAAATATATTCATATTTGCTTATAATTTTTTATTTATTTTGTTATTATTGTTGATTAATGTTTATTAGATAAATTTCACATTTAATATCATTTTTTAATTTTGCCTTCTTTAGACTAAAATCTTAGCTCCGCCACTGTATGTACATGTGTTGTGTTTCAAGCACGTGGGTTTGGGAAAGAGTGTGAATTTTTCAATAGAAATTGTGGTATCAGAATTAGAACTTAATATTAGCACAGATGCTAGCTATTTCATACAAATCTTAAAAATTAATTAAATCAGTCATTTTCTATGGGAGAAAAAAGGACAAAAAGAAAAAGAAGTCACTCTCTCGACATGATGATTGATGGGTGTGCGTGCACATGGTTGTGCAACGCTTGAAGCACATGCCACCTACTTTCTTTCACCAACTAAACCTATCTACCTATTCAAAAAAAAAAAAAAAAAAAACCTTATCTCCAAAGCAAAAGTTTTGTATGCATTAGGCGCATAAAATATCGTCTCATCCCCAAATTTCCCATATTCTTTCTCATAATGATAACAATATCCTTTAATACAATAATTTACTTCTTGGGAATATTAATTGAAAAAATATATATGTACAAAAATGCTACATTTAAATCTTGAATTTATCCTTCTCAATTTTTTTTTGAATTTATGAAAAAAAATGGTTTGGTTTGTGTTCTATGCATTTGAGCACTAACCTTATAGGAACAATATACTTGTTCAAAATTAGCCTCATGCCGGCTTTCGTGTTATGTTTATACATTAGACTTAAGTCTTGCCCATGAGATAAAATTAAACACTTTGTGTCATTAAATTTATTGTCACTCAAATTCTTTCCTATCATTTGATTTGATACATAGCAATTAATATGAGATTATTATATTTAGTTTGGCTTACGTCAAGTGCTCTCGTAGATGATAATGTGTCTAAATCTTTGTCCCATCTTAATATTTCGTTGCAAAAGTCAAACTGGCCATCTTTTTAATTACAGAAATCAACACCTTTATATTAATTTTTTTTTCTTTCTTTAAAAAATAAAAAGCTTTCTTAATCTAAATTCAGAAATAAAATGTTGTAAGGGCTGATGCAACGATGAAGATGGTTATGCTCATCGTTTTCCTCAATATTTTATGCTTTCTCCATATTAACCTTAAAGATTAGGCACCTAATACATCAATATTATATATATTTTTTCATTTTTATTTGTTAAGCTTATTATGCTTCTTTATTTATATAAAACGTATTGTTAAAGCTTATGTAAGCATGTTATTAAACCCAAAGTAGATTTGGATAATCTACAAAATTACAATTTCCATGCAAGTTCCTTTTTAAACTTGCACAACATAAACTTTCTTACCATCCTCATTAGGTGATTAAACATATTACATATGAGATTATGTTAATTTTGAATTCTTTTGATGAGTGGTTTGTAAACCATACTTTTAGGACAACCAAGAGCCCGTTCCGTTTGGTAAGAGATTTCTAGCAATGTTCTTTGTATTTTTTGGAAATATGTGTGGGTGAAAAAGTGTGTAATATTATTTAAATACTAAAAACTGTTGTTTATACCACATAAACAAACGAACCCCAATTTATTGCCCATAACATTACCAAATGGGCTCTTTTGTTTGAGCTCGGGGAATGATTCGCATCTCTATTTTTTTTTTTTGGTCTAAGGTCACACAATGGAGAATGGTTTGATTCTCTCCATTTATAAATTGTTTCTTGTTTTCTTTTACTTTTTAATGAAAATTTTATATATACCTAAAAAAAAATATTATGAATCACAATGCATATTTACTCCAGCTACATTTCTTTATTATTATCGAAGATCCTACATCCAAATTTACTCGTGAAATTATCAACTATTGTCCCTCAATTTTCTCTCTCATCATTATCTCATTTGTATTAGAATCACTGACAAAATGCATCAATTATTAAAAAGAAATTAACATTTGTTTACACCATTTAAGTTTTGGGTCATTTCTAAATTAATCTTTTGATTATATTTAGAATGTAAGCCATTGGCTATTAACAATGAAAATTTTCCCCTTTTGTTAAAATCTTGTTGTTAAATTACACAAAAAAAATTTCATTTTGAACATAACATAAAAAAGAAAAAGAAAAACAATGCCACTTTAAATGGATGAAGGATTACAAATTGAGCATATTGATATTGTTATGATAGTAAAAAATGTAAATGGTAAGTTATAAAAGTTGAGCCACCAAATTTATATTTTTTTAGTAATTATGATTTTTTTTGGAGAGTTTATAGTGTATCTTTGTATTAGAATCATGTGTTTGTTTCTTTAAAATATAAAACACTTGTAAAGTATTTTGTCGTCAAATAAAAACTGTTTATACCAAAAATCAATAGGTATTTTAGCTTAATGATGTAAGTAATTATCAATTTTAAATAAAAATTAATTAATTATTATAAAGTTAACGTCATAGGTTAAAATAAGGTGACATTATTTATAATATAAAAACTTAATATGTATTTAAGCCTTAATAGTTTTTATTTATTTCTATATATTAACAGGATTCAGAAAGTTAGTTATAACTTCAAAAAATGTCAAAAATACCCCTAATCTAATTAGTTAATTCTTATTCTTAAAAAAAAAAAAAATAAGGTTAAAATTATAATTTAACAAAATTCAAAATTCAAAAAAACAAAAAAACCATTAGAGAATTTTTTCCTAACAATTATCACACTCTCTATTTAAATATATATCACCCAAATTTGATACATTTTTTTTCTTAAAAACTAGCACACACCAAACCAGCATTTTACTTCATTTCGAATAATAAATTTTAGTTTCTTAAAAATCTCTTCATGTATAACCTCACTAACAATACAAAAATTGAAAATTAAAAAAATTAAATTAAACTTAAAATTAAAAAAATTGATTTGTAAATTTATGGTCATTCTTCAATAACAATTTTTTTTTTTTTTTTTTTTAAAATTTGCCACCAACCCAACCAATTAACCAATAACCACCTACTTCCCATCCAACTCAATTCTTCCATCTCTATCTCTTTATCTCTCTCACAAAAAACAGAGCAATATTTATATATATATATATTTCTCTCACAGATATTCTTCTTCTGCAAAAAAAAAATACAAAAATGGCCAGGAAGAAGATCAGAGAGTACGACTCGAAACGCCTCGTAAAGGAGCACCTCAAGCGCCTCGCCAATATCGACCTCCAGATCCACTCTGCTCAGGTTCCACATCCTTCTAGAACCTTCTCTCGATTTTTCTATAGCTTTCAATTTTTGCTCTATCAATAATTATTCACCTCCGATCCGATCCTTCTAGAACCTCCTCGCCTTCGCTTTCGATTTTTTTTTTTTTTTTTTTTGCATTGGAAAAAAGTGCTCTGTTTATCATGTTTCGTTCGATTCGAAAGGATCGAACTCGTTGACTCTAGAAGTTTCTAGAATCTTCTCGATTCACTGAACTAAAAAGAAGTTTGAATTTTCAGCTCTACTGAGCTTATATAGCATTTGTGAAATTTGTGTGATCAAGTTTTAGCTTTGGTTGATTAATTTTACTTTTGAATTTGAGCTCACTGAATTTTTGAATCTGCGAATCGATTTTTGTAATAATATATAATATGTGTGTGCGCGTTTGGTAACTTTGAATTTTTTTGAAATACTTTTGGGTGAAAAAGTGTGTGAAAAAACGTTTAATGTTATTTAAAAACTAAAAATATTTTGTTAAACTACTATACCAAACGAGGCCTTAATTAATTTGGATTTGAAATCATTGAATTTGAACTGGGAAAGTCTAAATTTGGAGAATGTTGAGTGAGAAGTTTGTAGAAAGGTAAGTTTTTTGAGATTCATGTTGTTGGTCTAGCTGGGAATATGGCTAAACGATGCAAGTTCAGTCAATTATCTATGAGTACATGTATGTATGTATGTATGTGTATGAAACTTATGTATGTGGTATTTTCGGAGTAAACACGGGCTAAGCAATATACTTTATTATTCACCGTTTGAAGTAATGAGATTCAGTCCGAGTCTACTCGACGTGTTTGTATGTATGGTATGTAGTTATATCATTCCTCAGGAAAGAAACGTGGGCTAAGCATTAGTCCTTGGAATGTTATTATTGCGTATCGCGTTGAATTTATGATATCAATTTCAATGATACTCAATTTTTGGTGTGTTATGTATGAATGTGATACTCAATTTTAATGATACACAACATATTTTGTATTATAACATTGAATTTATTGTATTCGATTTAAAGATTTTCAATTTTATGTGTTTGTCAGTATGTGATTACTTCAAGAAAACCACAGGCTGAGGAATAGACATTGAGCTCTGCCTTAAATGGCACCTTGCCCTGTCCCCTTAAAAGTATAAAGCGGACAGTATGGTCGTGGGTTTAAGATCCACTGGATGTATGTGTTACTTAGCAATTAAAAAAAAAAAAAAAAATTTATGTGTTTTGAATTTAGGTTGTCCTTTGTGATATTAAAATGTGTGTGATTTAAATTGTGTTGGTCTTTTGTTGTTAATATTTAATTAAGCTGATATTAGATATAAAGAAGAATATATGTTGTAAAAGGTTGTTTAAGAAATGAACATTTTTATGGTTTAGGTGACAGAAGCAACGGACTTCACTGAATTAACAAATCAAGAGCCATGGCTTTCGTCCACCAGATTGGTCGTGAAGCCCGACATGTTGTTTGGGAAGCGTGGAAAGAGTGGCTTGGTGGCGCTGAACTTGGATTTAGCTCAAGTTGCTGAGTTTGTGAAAGCTCGCCTTGGTGTTGAGGTGATGGGCAAGACATATTTGCTGCATTGTTCTGATTATTATTTGTGTGATTATTAATTTGATGATGTGGGTATTGGATCTTCTTTAGGTTGAGATGGGCGGTTGCAAAGCACCGATAACTACATTCATTGTTGAGCCCTTTGTTCCCCATGACCAAGAATACTACCTCTCTATAGTCTCTGAAAGGCTTGGATGCACCATTAGCTTTTCGGAATGTGGGGGTATTGAGATTGAAGAGAACTGGGATAAAGTATTGACACACTGTTCATCTTGTAGTTCTCTTTTATCTCTTCTATGATTGGTGCGTTTATATGTCGAAATAGTGACCATGTATTTGATTTGTACAGGTTAAAACTATATTCCTTCCATCTGAAAAGCCTATCACACTGGAGGCTTGTGCTCCATTGATAGCTACACTTCCCTTGGAGGTGAGTTTAGGTATATTTTTCTAATTTATCATTTCATGTTCCAGATGTGATAATTTCCACAAAATTTTGGGAAAGCTGATCTCAAATGATGAGTAATCTGAGAAGTCACTAAGCTGTTTAACTTTCAATGAACCTCCATCTACACATTCTGCTGACACATTTAATGCACCTAGATCCTATGAAATCTCCCTGATTTTCAAATTTCTCATAATTATAGTTTTTGAATACACTTTTTTTTAATGATTAGGTCTGTTTTCTTTTAGTATTGCTTTCTTGTTGTCTCTGCCATGCACTGACTCTACTTTTATTTTACTTAGGTTCGGGGGAAAATTGGTGACTTCATAATTGGCGTGTTTAAAGTGTTTCAAGGTACGAAATGCTTAAAGATAGAAAACTGCTTGCAGTCTTCCACATTTATGGAGCTTGAGAAATAACATGACTTCTGGAAAAGATTTATGACTTCATCAAACTTTATTTGTTCAAATTTATACGCTATCTTACTTTGGCATCTTAATGGATAGAAACTAATTTCAATTTTGGTAGTATCTTACTCTGTATAAAAATTGAATGATAATTTCTGTTATGAAAAAAGAGAGCTTTCTTCGTTTTTTGTTTTCACCTTTTGGTCATCACTTGCACTTTTTTGGGAAATATTCTTAAAAGTGATGTTTTTCAATTCTAACTGTTTTACTTTCTTCTCATAGATCTTGACTTCAGTTTCATAGAGATGAATCCATTTACACTGGTGAATGGGGAGCCATATCCCTTGGATATGAGGGGAGAATTGGATGACACTGCTGCGTTTAAGAACTTTAAGAAGTATGCCTTCCTTGATGTTTGTTTTTCAAGAAATGTTTAATTGACCTTGGAACCATGCCTCTAAATGCATTTTGCAATGTGTGTTGTCTTGTGGACATATTTTTATACATTCAGGTGGGGTAACATTGAGTTTCCGTTGCCTTTTGGAAGAGTCCTGAACCCTACTGAAAGTTTCATTCACTCCTTGGATGAAAAGGTAGCATTCATGCGTCCATCTCATGTTCATATTTAGTACTCATCAAGTCTCTCTGCCTTTCAACAGAATGGAAGGAATGAATAAATCATATTCTTTTTGTTAACATTGCAGACAAGTTCATCTTTGAAATTCACTGTGTTGAACCCAAAAGGACGCATCTGGACAATGGTTGCTGGAGGTGGTGCTAGTGTTATATATGCTGACACTGTGAGTCCCCCATTATCATCCCCTTTAGTGCAGCTGCCATTCTCATCATAATCTCATCTCTGCTGAAAGGTTTTAGTTGTCAATGAGCTCTAGCTCAAATGACACTTCCTCCTTCCATAATGATAGGTTGGAGCATGAGGTCTTGGGTTTTGAGACCCAATGGGTGTGTGTAACTTTCCAACAAAAGAAAAAGTTTTAGTGATGTGGCACTCTTTAACAGTGACTGTTGGAAGCTGTGGGGCTTCTGTGACTTATTTTTCCTTTGTTTTCAACTAGGTTGGGGATTTGGGTTATGCACAGGAGCTTGGTAACTATGCAGAGTATAGTGGAGCTCCAAATGAGGACGAGGTGTTGCAATATGCAAGAGTTGTTATTGATGTAAGAAATTACATTTTTTTTGGCTTGTTTTGGAACTTCAACTTCTTTCAATGCCTACATTGTACAAAAATTTATGCTTTATGGTTTTGCAGTGTGCTACTGCAGACCCTGATGGTCGTAAGAGAGCCCTTCTTATTGGAGGGGGTATTGCTAACTTCACTGATGTTGCTGCTACTTTCAATGGGATAATTCGAGCCCTTAAAGAGAAGGTGTGTTTAGGTTGAATTTATCCTAAAAGTGTTCGTTTGTTTTTTCAACAATTAATTCTCTCCCTTTGTGTGTGATAGGAGTCCAAATTAAAAGCAGCAAGAATGCACATCTATGTTCGAAGAGGTGGTCCAAATTACCAGACTGGTCTGGCAAAGATGCGTGCTTTGGGAGAGGAACTCGGACTACCCATTGAGGTATGAAATGGTGGTGTTTTTTTTTTGGAAACCTCGTGTCTAATAAATCTTTTGGCGGCTGAGCAACTTCTGCAAATGGCTAAAAGTTTTGGGACTTTTTAGATTGAAAATTGCATGGGGGCAATTTCACTTGATATATTTCTTTTTTATTTTGGAAGGAGAGAGAGAGAGAGAGAGAGAGAGAGAGAGGTGCTCATAAGTGGATTTATTGCTGTCTGCTTAAGGCTGGATTTATTGCTTGAGAGCAATTTGCAGTAGTAATGTGAAAGGTGCTCATAAGTGGCATAATTTATCTTGAAAACTCATATAACATTAGTACTTAACCAGAAATTGTAGCTTATCCATAAACTTTAAGAACACCAAGCAAAATTCTGGGGCTGTCAGCAAAAGCTTCATTTGTGGAAAGAGAAACGTTTAACTGATACTGTATTGGTGGACAAAATCCACCAGGTTTTCTACCCTTTTCTTTCCCCTTTTAATTTGAGGATGGAAATATGGAATACTTACCTACATTTATTTCTGTGGCTGAACTTTTTTGATGTTTTTGTTGCAGGTGTATGGACCTGAGGCGACCATGACCGGAATCTGCAAACAGGCGATAGACTGTGTCATGGCTGCAGCCTAATTCCGCAATAATTTTTGCTACTGAGAGTCAACATGTGTCAGATTGTTTCAAAAGGACTTGGTTGAATGTGTGCCAGGAATAATTTATCATGAGGCTTCCTAAGGCAAAAGATTGAAAAGAATGGATTGTTGTAAAATGTAAACTCTAAAAATATTTATAAAAAAAATTTCTTTCGTTTTAAAATTGGAAATCATGTCTTCCAGAAACCATGACATGGTTGTAAACACTGTGCATTCACTATTGATCCTTCAATTTTCTGGGTGTCAATCATTCTGTTTTAACTCTCATTCCGCTTAATAATGTCCTCTTTCAAAGCTTTCAATTTTTTAGCGCACATATAACTAGGAGTACCCGAAAAAAAATGGCGATTCCACCATGAATCAACTCTATCAACACACCCACCCATTTTCAACCACATATTCTCGAACCGGAAAGGACTTCCCCTTCGCCATACCCCTTGCCTCCAAAAGAATTGGCAGATGAGTTGAAATAGGTCGTGGTAGGATTCGTTGGATCAAAACCGGAAAGTTTTTCTTCTAGTCATACGTCACTAGAGCTCTATCATTCCTAGACGTGGATGGTTGGTCAGTACCACTGGACCACGTATAACTCCCTCCCTCCAAAGATAAATCTATCAAGTTTAGGTCCTTAATACATTCTAAAAACTTTCCCATAGCCGAAGTAAGTCGAGATCCACCCCTCCGTTCACTAGGAAAAAGAACAACATTAATATCCCCAAAACAGCACCAGGGAACATTCTAGTATTGCTAGATACCAACCAACTCATCTCAACTCATCTCACAAATAACCTCTCATATAGTTGTCATTTGGGCCATACACCCTTGAACATGCCCAAATAAACCCATCCTTTACCCCTTTCCATTGAACCAACACCGAGAGCGAACCCACCAGAACCTCTAACTTTTTTAAAACCCTTCTATCCCACATTATCAAGACTCCCCCAGCCGTTTGATCAGCGTCTAGAACCGCCTAATCCACATATGGACAACTCCACAAACTACAAACCATTTGCCTATCCATGCCATCAAGCTTTGTTTCTTGGAGGAAAATAACATCACACTTCCACTCCCATAACAAATTTCTAACTACCAAACGTTTTTGGGAGTCGTTCAATCCTTTAACATTCCATGAAATCATTTTCAACTTCATTAAAACTTTTAGATTCCCACTGCTTCTACTACTGCACTACCAACACCCTATCGCCCATCATAGTTCACTAAGGAAATTAAATTCCTCAACTCTCTTTTCCCTTTACCCATTGAGGAGGCTGCCTTATGGTTAACCACTGCTTTCTTTAACTACCTCCATCTCTCTTTCTAGCCTTTGAAGATAGTCAATGCACAACCTTTCATGTCGGTTCATAGAAAGCCCCACCACTTTACTAAAATCTGGGATCCTATGCTTCACCCAACTTGAGACATCGAGCCTATTACCAAGACTCAGCACCTCAAAATCCTTATGCATTTCCATCGACAAGTCTAACCTGGAGGAGCAATAGTAGATAGCGGATTACAAAATGTCAAACTCTCCTCCTCACCCAAAATAACTACTTCTGAGATAGCTCCTCCCTCCTCCATCGTGACCCCAAATCAGATAAGCCATAAACCAACTTTGATTCGATCAACTTTAAATTGGGTTGATCAGTCTCAATAACATCTATCTACCTGGTGCACTTGTCATCCATCCCCTGAAACAAATTCACTCTACTCCCACTTCCAGCTTTATCCACACCATATACACCAAAATCCACCAACCTAGCATCCACCATTCGATGAAGGGCTACTGCCTAGAAAAAAACCCATAGAAATGGGTGTATCTACCCTGTCAGCCTTACTTAGAGGCATTACAGAGTTATCAGAGCTAACCCCAGAACTATCCAACACCATCTGAGTCACTGTGTGGCCTTCGGAGCTAAACCCATTAGAAGAATTAACTCTAAACTCCATCGGATTCATCCCAAGGCAAACGGTACTATTCCTAGCCACCATCTGAGGCACCACGAGACCGTTGGAGTTAAGCCCATCCAAGGAGCTACACACAGCCTCTGTCCGACCCACCGTGAGACTATCAGGGCTTGACCCAGATGAGCGGTGACGTTGAACAGCCATCGGAATCTCTGCTTGTTGATCTGCCACCACTTCAGTGAGCATCGGGGACTTGGGAGCTTCAGTCGTTAACGCTGAGAGGGTCAAGGGTGTCGGACTGGCCTTGGTAGATGGTTCTCCCATTTCATGAGAGCGTGGGCTTGGGCTTGCTACGGTCAGTTATGTAAATCCCAAACCATGTTGGGTCATCTTGGGTTTCAAGCTTAAGCCCACAGTTGGCAATTTAACACTAGTTTCCCGTGGAGCCCACTTAAAATCTGAGCCCACCACAGGATGTAAGTGATCCTGTGTTCCACTAGAGGGACCCCCCATGTGCTCCCTTTTACTGACCCATTTGGAACTCCTTCATCCACCTTTATACTCCACAAAATTATAAAGAACCCGTGACTCTCTTAAAGGACCCACCCCATGCTCCCTCTAATTCCTTTTCACCCAAATAGAACTCCTCAAGCCACCTTTATAAGATTTCCAAACCACATGCCTTTTACCTTCCCCAATCACCTTTAAAGTTAAGCCTACTCCTGACCAGTTTGACTTCCTCAGATCACGTTTATTTCCATAACCATGTTCATTCCAGTTTGAATTGAATTTCAACGGAGACCTTCTCTTATTTCCTACCGGATTTGTCTCTCCAAAATAAATTCCTCATTAATGCACTGAGAACCCACATCTCTTCCACCTAGAGGCGTCGGACCCAGTATGCTTACTGGCATACCGCTTAACATCCTCTGTTCAGTTACTGGGTACTGCTTCTCACGCACCGTATTGGCATAAGATTTAAATGGTTGAACCCCTAATTTGTCCTTATGAAGCTGAGCTACAAAAATTGATTGACCAAACCCACCATTTACATAGTTTTCAAGTTCTAGCATCTTCCTCAAACACTAACCCAAAAACCCTCCATCCATTTTTTGCTCTGCCTTTTGGTATAATAATGGACCTCCTAGACCCGCCAACTTTAAATTTAGTCAAAAGAAGAAACAGACCAACAGAGTTGGAGCCTCATTGGAGGGTGTATGCTAAATCACCTTCCTTGACCTTATAAAAATCCTTTGGATTAATCCCAACGATAATTTGTTCTATACTCTTCATCAGCCATTATGCCACATACTTACCCATGAAGACCGACTTCATGAAATACCTACTTCATTTAAACATCCTTAAAGAAAAATACCTTCCCCCTTCCTCTACCACCAGTTGAAAAAATTTGGATTCAATACAAAAACTGCGCACACCACCCATAATGGCTACTCAACACAATAAAAAATCTTGCATAGAGTTATTACGAGAAATTAAAGTATTATGATCAGCAATGCATTAGAACATTGAAATAAAGTATAAATGAAAGGTTTGCTTTTGAGCAAAGGTACTTACCCATGAGGGCATTTGAGTTACTAGATGGTAAGGATGGGTTCTTGGACTCACTAAAACAGAGATGAATGAGAGAAATGACGTGAGATCGCAAATTGAGCATCTTCTTTCTCTAGAGGAGATCTCTTGGAAAGAAAAATTGAGGATGTTGTGCATTAAAGAGGGAGATAATAATACTAAGTTCTTTTACAAGATGGCTAATTCCCATAGAAGGTATAACCATCTGAGTTTCTTAAAAGTGGATGGGGTGATTTATGAGGAAGAAATAGAAGTGGTTCCTTAGGTAGTTCAATTTTATAAAACTCTGTATCAAGAGTCCGAAGAGTGGAGACCTTTTATGGAAGGTCTAGAGTTTGATCAAATTGGGGAGTTGGAGAGGGGTTGGATGGAGAGGAGATTTGTGAAGGACGAGATCTTTTCAGTGGTTAGAGACATGGAAGAGGATAAAGCTCCAGGCCCAGATAGCTTTTTTATGGCCTTTTTCCATCACTGCTGGAGGGTTGTAGAAAGAGACGTTTTAGCAGTTTTTAAAGAGTTCTATCAACATTGTAAGTTTGAGAAATCTCTTAATGCTACATTTATAGTTTTAATCCCTAAGAAGAATGATGCTTCTAACATTTGAGATTTTAGACCAATTAGTTTGGTGGGGAGCACGTATAAGATCTTGGCCAAGGTTTTGGCAAATCGATTGAAAATGGTGTTAGATCACCTGATATCTGAATTTTAAAATAGTTTTGTGGGAGGTAGACAAATCCTTGATTTAGTTCTCATTGCTAATGAGTGTGTTGATAGTCGAACGAAGAGTAAGATTTCTAGGGTGATCTGTAAGTTAGATATTGAGAAAGCATATGACAATGTGAATTGAGAGGCACTTCTGAAGTTGTTGAAGAAAATGAGCTTTGGGGAGAACTGGTGTAGTTGGATTCGAACTTGTATCTCTATAGTGCAGTTTTATGTGTTAGTCAATGAGTCTCCAGCTAATTTCTTCGGTAGCTCTAGGGGTTTGAGACAAGGAGATCCGCTGTCTCTCATGTTATTTTTAGTTATGATGGAGGTATTTAGTAGGATGGTGAAGAGAATGGAGGGGGTAGGTCTTCTTAGTGGCTTCAGGGCAAATGGAAGGAAGGGCAAAGGGGAATGTTTTTCGCATTTGCTGTTTGCGGATGATGCTATTTTGTTTTGTGAGGCAATGTTGGAGCAAATCCTACATGTTCGATTGTTGTTTCTTTGTTTTCAGGCGGTGATTGGTTTGAAGGTTAACATTGCTAAGAGTGAAATGGTCCCTATAGGAGAGGTAAATAATGTGCACACTTTGGCAGAGACTTTGGGTTGCACGGTTGGGGCCCTGCTAATGACTTATCTTGGTATGCCGTTTGGAGCGTCCCACAAATCCCCCTTTATTTGGAACCCTATAGTGGAAAAAATTGAAAGAAAGTTTGCGGGGTGGACGAAGTTGTATTTGTCAAAAGGTGGTAGCTGACATTGCTTAAAAGCACGCTATCTAGCTTCCTTGCTTATTTCTTATCTCTTTTTACTATTCCTACACATGTGGCGAACAAAATTGAGAAGTTGCAAAGGGACTTTTTGTGGGGTGACTCTAAGACACGCTTGTTGGGTTGGGACAAAGTGTGTATGCCTATTGCTAATGGCAGTTTGGGTATTAGGAAGGTGACCACTTTCATTAAAGCCTTACTTGGCAAGTGGCTTTGGCGTTTTGGGATCGAGGAGAATAGGCTTTGGAGGAGGGTGGTTGCTTTGAAATTCAGGGAAGAATGGGGGGATTGACATCTAAGTTGGAAATGGGTGTTCATGGGTGTGGTTTGTGGAGAAGTATTCGGATGGGATGGGAAGTGTTTAGCAATAATGTTCAATTTAAGGTTGAGGTGAGGGATAGAGTGAAATTCTGGACAGACAAGTGGTATGGAGATCTTCCTCTCCATTTGGCTTTTCCGGTCTTGTACACTTTTGCTGCAAACAAAGAAGCTTCTATAGAATCATCTTTGATGTGTCAAGGAGTGGGGAATAGTTGAACTTGAGATGTTTGTTTCATTCGGGGTCCTAATGATTGGGAGGCAGATGTGGTGGATGATTTCTTTTGATTCGTTGCATCCAATTTACCTTTATAGACTGATAGTGATCGTATGAGATGGAAGTTGGCAAAGAATGAGGATTATACTATCCGCTCTTATTATCATAAGTTACACGGTTCTTCTTCCATTGCATTCCATGGAAAAGTATTTGGAAGGTTAAGGCACCCCGGCGGGTCTCTTTCTTTGTTTGGACAGTGGCATGAGATAGGATTCTCACAGGAGATAATTTGAGGCTTATGAGATTTGAATTCGTTGATTGATGTAGTTTGTGTCGTTGTTGTGGGGAGACAGTGGATCATTTATTATTGCATTGTAGAAAGGCTTATCGACTATGGTGCTTTGCCTATAGAACCTTTGGGATTTCATGGGTCCCCTCATGTACAATGTCAAATTTTATTTTCGGCTGGTGGAATTGGTTGGGGAAACATTCATCTCACATTTGGAATTTAGTTCCATTGTGTTTGATGTGGTGTATTTAGAGGGAACGCAATCGGCAGACTTTTGAGGATTTGGATAGGTTCGATAACCAATTGCTTACACTCTTTTCTAGTTCCCTTTTTGATTGGGTTAGGACTTGGGGACTCACATCTAGTGATTCTCTTCCTTTATTCCTTAGCTCTCTTCTTCTTTGCAGCTAGTATTTTTTATGTTTTTGCTTCTTTGTCTTTTCTTGTACTTTAGATTTGCTAGTGCTAATTTTCATTTAGCAGTTTTTTGAATATACACGTTTCTTACCTATCAAAAAAAAAAAAAAAAAAAAAGGAGAAATCCAATCACATAACCTTATTAGAGATCAATGATGAATTTTATTTCCCATAAAATTGTCATTTACGAATTCATCATCTTCTGAATATGAGGCTTGCTAGATTGAATATATTGGATTGTTGTACGCTCCAAAACATCATTTTGGAACTTGAAACCAAGTTTTTCAGTAAACATAACATCTATGCATCTATATTTAAAAACTGAAGTATAGTATTTATTGTTGCTATGCTTTGTTGAGTCAAATTAGCTTAGCATTTTGGATCATTTCAGTCCATTTGGTCTAATTGAGTCCACTTTGGTCCAGTAGATTTACTTTGGTCTAATTCAGTCTATTTTAATCACAAGAGGCTGTCTAACAAGCAAAGTAATGATACAAAAAATTTACATTTCTAATGACAAACAAATTCCCAGCAGAAAAAGGAATTTAAAGCTGATTTGATAGAGTGATAGAATTGAGCCAATAGATCTTGAGCTATGATGGATTTGTAGAGCCTCAGAAACTGTTTTTGAATTACCTTTAAATACAACAAATTTCAACACTCAACAATGATCACTTGTGAAAGGATGGAGTTCATACTTCCTAGTTCCTAATACCACAAACATTGGGGTTATCCACAAGAGTAGTCGTCAGGGGTACGCACATTTATTTCCATAACTTTAGATTATTTTATAATTGGGTCTAGTTAATAATTTATTTTAAATTTTTTTTTATGTAGAATTGAAAAGTTTTAGGAAAAATTTAATAATCCATTAATAATCAATTATAATTTTTTGTCACTAAACTTATTGTATATCCATGACTCTATGGGTGTGTTTGTTTGGAAGTGAAATAGGGTAGATGAAAAATTTTAGAGAGAAAATGTGAAGAAGTTTTTTTTTTTAAATGTGTTTAGTTGAATGGAAAAAAAAAAAAAAAATGATGAGATCTGAAAATTTTCTTCCTAGACTTACTAAAAAATTTTCCTTTTAAAATAAAAAAAAAACGAAAATTAAGCATTCTTTTTGGACAAAAATACCAATGCAATTGCAGATGAGCTCACGTTCCTTTTTATTTATTTATTTATTTTTTTTAAACCTAGACGTTGACTCCTCCCCCCCCCCCCCCCCCCTCAAATTTTTCTTTGATTTACTGGGCAGGCGCTGCCTACCTCTTTTTTTTTTTTTTTGGCAGGTTTGTTCAGTTTTTTTTTTTTTTTTTTGCTTTCTTTTGTGTTTTTTATTTTTTGTTTGGATGTGATTTTTTTTATCAACATGATTTGTATTTTTTCAATACAATCAGTTGATTGATTTTTTTGTTTTTTATCATTTTTTTAATTAAGTATCATTTTTTTAATAAAAATATATACATAAATTTATATAAATTTACTTTTTCTATCCCCATTTTTATTCTCTAATCAAACAAAAATAAAATCTTTTCAGTACTTTTACTTTTTCATTCCCTCGTCATTTTTCGTCGTCCCATTTTTTCAACCCCTACCAAACCAACCTAAAAGTTGAGGCATCTTCATCTGGATAATGTTTAGAACAAAAACACAGTTCCCAATGAGATAATATTGTACATAGATCCCAAAGCCTTCAGAGATACGAACAAGAAACAAATAATTGTTTTATTGGATTGCCCTTCGGGGAAGATCGTATTCTGTCTGTGGCATTTAATGCACGTGTTCTTTAGCCAATAAAAAAAGGGCTACATTGCTGAATAAAAAAAAAAACTGTTAGAAAAAAGCCAAGAACATTATATATAATACTTAAAGAGTTAAAATAAATAAAAACAAAAACTTATCGCAACAAATAAAAAATAATACTGTTAATGAATACTTTCTAGTTTCTGTTAACACAATTCTTATATTATTTATTGATTAGCTGCTTATGGTGGTTGTCAAACACAATACTAAATAGTAAAATTGATGAACCAACTTTACGGTGAGACCCATCTTATATGGATTTTATTGAATTACTTCTCCAAATGTGTTTATTAGGTAGAATTGGTTTATATAGTTTTCCACGAAAATTCTTAATTGTAATTGGGTTAGTCACTTATTTTAAAATATAGTGTACATGTAACTAACATTCTTCTCGAACAGTGATAAATGGTATTAGAACTTATTTTATAAATGATGCAAAGGCAAATTTATTTATTTGGGGACCCATATGAGAATTTGTTTTACCATCATCTTCTTTCTTCATTGCCATATATATATATTTTTGATAATTTAATTGATACACACTTAGCTTTCTTGATGAATGAGATAAGGTAATCCATTTAAGGCAAAAAGCTCTTTGTGATTTTTCATGGTCAGTCGACATCTTTGTAAGACAAAAAAGAAAAGGAAAAGCCGAATACGTTTCTGGCCTACAATATTAGGACATAGAAGACTGTAAGGGAGGGTACTGTAATTCAAACCAAGCAGGCAGGACATAGGGACCTGCCGACATGGATCTGTTCAAAATTAGTCAGCTTCAAGCTTCACTGCTTTTCATAGATAATTGGTTATTAAATTAATTTCTGTGTGGTTATCTTTTGTTTTCATTACTTTCCCATCTTTCACTACGAGAAAATGTTTAATTAACACTAAAAACATGATCACTTCACAATGACTTAAACACCTTGATTTTATGATTTTGGAAGTCAAAAGTCTACATCTATATATATTTGGTTTCACACGTTGTGTACACTTTTAAATAAATTTCAAATATCATGCATGCTATTGGATAACTTAGTGATATTATTGCTTTTACGGTATAAATTAGAGAGGTAGTATTCTTGGTCATGGGGAACAAAGGGCTCAAGAGTCAACAATGAATGTGGTTATCGGTGCTTTGCAACCGCCCATCTCAACCTAAAGAAGATCCAATCCCACATCATCAAATTAATAATCACACAAATAATAATCAGAACAATGCAGCAAATATGTCTTACCCATCACCTCAACACCAAGTCGAGCAAATATGAAGCATTTTATCAAATATGAACTTAATACATTGACAATTTAATTACTCCTGGTTTTTGGGAAACTGGAATGGTTCTCGGACACATGTAGCCCTGTAATTGCAATTTTGGAGTTGTGTTCCAGTTTTGTCCACGCAAAATATTATTTCGTACAGTTGTAATTTGTTAGATTGGGCCGTATTGCACCGTATCTGTGGCGTCAATTTGAAAGCCTTTTCAATTTCATCCTTGATGTCCATGCTATAGGTTGCCATCTCAGGCCGAATTCCTGTTTTAGAAAAAACACAAAAAACAAAAAATTATATATATAACAATATTTTATTTTTTCAACACAATTCAACATCATAATAAAAATGTAAACCATTATTTTTAAGCATCAATAAAACCTGACAGTAATAATAAAAATGCAAACCTGCCGAATACAGTTTTGAGGCTAGGGGAAGTTTTGCTGCAATAGAAACAACTTTTCTGAAGTACTCGGCTTGAGTGAAGGATGTGCAGGAGCCATGAGCACTCCATTCGTGACTCCAAAAAGGTATGTTATTTGGATTCTTTGCTTTAATTAAGCTTGGCCAGTAGTACTCCATACTAGCTATGAGGTTATCTTGCAGCTGCAAAAAAATGTGAAGATAAATAAAATCCAAGACCACAACATAACAATAATAGTGGAAGTACTAAAATTAGTATTGGTAGAAAAAAAAAAAAAGTATTTTACCTTTCTTGAATTGAAGTAACGAGCTCTATTAGAAATTTTAGGGCATGGAACCGTATACCCCTTCTTTTGTGGCCACATTCCATGAATGATGAACCGATTTGGTCACTTATCATAACATGTTACTTTACCTGTGTTGCAATAGGATTCTGGCCATTGCAACACAAGGTGAAAGTAATCATAATCTACCTCCCCATTGTTGCCATAACCAACCCCCAACACAAATACTAAAATCAACCAGACAAACAAAATAAGTTTCATTTTTGCTCTCTTACACTACACAATGTCACAAGTTATGATAATAAAATAATTCACCAAGAATGGGGTTTATATAGAACCCAACCAGCCCATTTGTTTGAAATTTGGTCACTCTTTTTTTTCTTGTGGTAACGTCATCATGATGACGTTACCATGATGACGTTACCACAAAAAAAAAAAGTGACCAAATTTTATCCAATTATTAATAGAATGTCTATTTCACCTTTTGTCCATCTCTAACATGTGTTAATGACTTTCCCATTGATTTTTTATTCATGCTTTTGTTAAAGTAAGGAGGAGATAACTTACCATTTTTTTTTAATAAGAAACTTGTAACTTTTATTAAAACGAAGGCAACTTACCATTTTATAGTCACCAACCAACAATCTTCTTTAGAAAATTCCTCCAAATTAATCATGCTCCCACGTCCCAAAATCTCCGCAACTCTGCTTTTCCGTGTGGTGACTATAATTCTACTGCCTTGGGCAACATATTTGAGTGCAACTCTGAATGGCTCCCACATTGTGAAGTCTTCCGTCCACACATCATCAAAGACAATAAGAAACTTCTTTCCCCTAACTTTATTGCAAATTCTATCCAATAGACTTTGCAATGCAGTCAAGTTGGGGGATTGATGTTCAATAGATTCAAGGATTTCTTTGGCCACCTTGCACTGATCGAAAGGGTCAGAAACACAAACCCACACTTTTATCTCAAAACGTGCCTTAACCTCATTATCATTATAGGCTAGTTGGGCAAGAGTAGTTTTTCCAATACCACCCATGCCCACTAAAGAGATGACATGGGGGTTTCTTACTTCTTCACTACCCTTGCCCAATAGGATGCTCACTAGATCATCCCTAACTTTATCACGACCAAGAATTTCAGACACATCAACAAAGGAAGTTGTTCTTGGTCTCTCAACTTCTTCATTGCCCCTAGTCAATACAAACGTGTACACCTCTCCCTCTCTGTCAATCTCATCTAATTTTTCATTAAGTTCTTTTATCTTATGAGCAATATCATGATGCTGCAAAAGAGTAGGAACTGAGATGAGGGGCCATACCTTCCTTTTCTTAGCAGCACTGCTAGTTTCAGCTTTTTCTTCATCATCTTTTTGTTGTTTCTCAATCTCTGCTTTGATCATGGCAGTGTTCCACTCATCCAACACGTCGTCTATCAGGTAGGATACATCTTTGAGCTTTTCTAACCAAAGCTTCACAGCTTCCTCCTTCACTTGCCGTTTCTCTGCATCGTTGAGCATTGCCTGGATGGTGTGGAATTTGCTTTCAAGCTTCTGGACTTCTCCCTTGACATTAGCAATCGAAGTGAACTCTGAAGTAATGAGAGAACTAAGCTGGTCCTTGATAGCAGAAACAAGAGCCCAAGCCATAGTTAGAAGTTGGAAATGGAAATTTGTTTGGTTAACAAAACTGCACAAGAGTACTGAAAGAGCAAATGGCAACCGGTTGAAGAAAGAAGAGACCAAAGAGGAGACTAAAGTTATTCGGAAAATGATTTAGCCAAAATAAATATTTGTAGGCTAGCCCTGCTTTTGGTTATATCTCAGCTTTTGGGTTTTTTTTTTTTTTTTTTTTTTTTGGGAAAGAAGACCTCTTTTTTATTCGGTTAAAATGAAAACTGATTTTCTAATTTTCTTTAAATTTTATTTTAGTCTTTTAATTTTATTTTTATTTATTTTAGTACTTTAAGTTTTAAATTTATTCAATTAATGCCTTTTTGTTAACTTTTATTAAAATTTTAGATAAAAAAATCTAAAAAATATTTTTCAATCATTAATTGAATTTTTTTTAATTTAAAAATTTGAAGAAAAATTTATAAAATTGAAAAATTAACCACAACATATAAAAAAAGTTGGTAAAAAAGCCTTAATTGAATAAATTTGAAAGTTAAAGGACTGAAATGAACAAAAGTAAAATTATAAGACTGAAATGAAATTTAAAGAAACTTAGAGGGTCAATTTTGCATTTTGTGAGGGTTTGGATTCACGTTTCCACGTCTGAGTTTTGCGTTTTCAAGTTTTTTTTTTTTTCCCTGCTTCACGCGTTTCAGAGACAGTTTTCACTATTTAGGTACTGTTACGTACTGTTCACAGTCGTGAATTTGGACTTTTTGCGTGAACAGTGCACAAATGTACTGTTCATGGGTCCCACAAATTTTACTTTTCAACAACTTTTTCATTAAAAATGGGTCCCGCGATACTATTCACACATTTAAAAATTATTTTGCTACAGTGTTTTCAGTTTTCAGTTTCAGCAAAATAAGTTCTATCCAAACGGACCCTTTATCCTTTTTATTATGTACTATTCTATACTTCTTTTTTCTTATTTATTTTATATCATTTGATGATGTTCTAGGTAAAATTTATTCCATTATTATTGTTTTTTGGATTATTATTGATATTATTTATATTGGCAATTGGTTATTTCAACATTTTTAAAATATTTTTTGTGAAAAATTTTGTGATTATAAACTTATTATCTACCATTTTTCTTGGAAAGCTCAAACATGAAATGTTTAACCGTAATGACCGGTTTGATTCTTAGAAAGTCCAATGACTTCTTCTTTCAAGGTTTCACATAGTAACTTCCTTGACATTTAATATAGTAAGCATTAATTGTCACTTGGAAGAAGTTTAAAAGGTTTCACATGCATTTTAATAATTTTTCAGAAACTTTTATTTAATTCTTTACTGTAAGTTAACAAAAATATAGTGCACCTAGAAAAAGTGGGTTTTTAATTAATTAATTTATTTATTAAGCTAATAATAGAAATAAATAACCTAATTATTCGCTTTTTTTAGAGATAATTACAATATGCTATAACACCGTATGCCAGATCGTCTCCCACTTAAACTCCCAAGTACTTTGTGGATGTGGATGTGCCAATTCACCTAATCTTCCAAAACTTAGTCTAGGCTTACAATTATTTTTTGAACTATTAATGTTGCTTGTTGTAATTAGTAAATAATAAATAAAAATTATTAGATACTTCCGGAGTACCATAAATACGTATTCCCTCCTCTCATATGAATGATGGGTACCATGAATTTAATTAGAAGAACCTACTTTTCATGTAAAAGGAAGGAGTATGCGTTTATAGTATTTTAGGAGTACACAATAATCTTTCAATAATAAAAATGAGAATTAATGATGAAGCTTATTTTATGTTGCTTCTATCACAATTTAAATTTGTTGTGAAGTATCTCTAACTGGACTAAAAAGCAAAATCAACACCAATAGTTGGAGAAAGCAAAGGCACCATAATTGTATTCTAGTACAAATTTTCAAAGGTAGCCCATCTTCATTTACTGCAATCCACTATTTTAAATCTAAGGGCCAACTTTGGTTTAGTCCACCATCAGCTCACACCACGATTGTCAAAATCAAAATCTTATATAGGATGAGAGAGAGAATCACATGGATCGGATTGTAGGGTTGAATTGAGGATCAAAAACCTAGAGGCTATATCTAACTATCAAAATATGTTGAAGAAAAAAATAAAGAAAAAAATTGACAAAAATTAATTGTAAAAGGTAATAACTACTACGTTACAAATTACTATTTCATAAACAAACTTGAAACTCCAAATTTCAAAATTACATGTTCCATCACCCAAAACATACTTAACGTTATAGTGCAAAGACCAATGTCTCTAACCATGTACACCATGGTAATAAACAAGCATATAAGAATGAATATTTTCTAAATGATTATCTCTCACTCATTCTAAATACAAAATGGGTCAAAATTGTATTCATTTTGAAGTCTTGGATGTATACTTTATAATGGATTAAGTAGCAGTCAATTTTTTTAAAAGTTAGTCCAACATTCAGATGTAGACCACACGGTCACCATCTAAAAAACTATGCCCACTCTTGCTGACGAAGACCACACCAAACTTGATCAGATCCCAGTTCATACTGATCTCTTCTCTCTAACTCACCACAAGTAAAATTAAATTTCCCCACATATTACAAAGTCATAAACTTTATTTATTTTTTACTATAGTTCTTTTTTCTTTAGCGAAAATGTACTTTTGGTCCTTACATTTTAAGTCAATTTTCATTTTGGTCTTAAAATTAATTTCGTCGTTAATGTAGTCCCTAAAAAAAAGAAAATTATTTTTAAAATGGTTTCTGCCGTCAACTCACTAACAGAAACCTCCTAAGTGACAGACAGAGTGCCCTACTTGCTGACATCACGCTGACGTGGCCATTAAAATATTATTAAAAATAATTATTTTTGCATTTTTAAATACCACATAGCATTTAATTAATACTTTTAACTCAGTAAGTGAGAATCGAGTCTTTAAGCCTTAAATTTTAGACTAAAATCAAGCCTATAAGACTCAAAATACTAGTTTACAGAATTCTTTCAAACACATGTTAACTTTTTTTTTTTTTTTTTCTATCGTTATGCTCGCCTGCAAATTTCCCACAAATACTATGCCAACCTGCAAATTTCCTCCAACATGTGGGGGTAAAACTAAAAATAGTTGAAGCCCCACCTAACCATCCACCTAACCAATAAGTGAAAAAAACAAAAGTACCCTATGCAGTGACCAAAGCATTTATTACCCTTTGGAATCCACTATCTCAAAAGCCTGAGGACCTACTCTAGCCAATGAAGTACACGCAGTGCATTATTGTTTTTTTTTTTTTTTTTTTATGAATCCCACGCAGTGCATTATCAGTTCACAATTCACAGTCACTGATATATCCTAGCTTTTCTTCAACCCACCGACAAGAAAAATGAATTTCCACACTTACAATTCTACAGTCGTGAACTTATCTATCTTCCCTTCTTTTAAAGGTTCACACTGGTCGATGAAGTCTGTGCAATACGTGTAAAATTCACACTCTTCTCTTCCCTTCTCCACTCTTGAGAGGGCCACTCTAATCAATAAAATTCAAGTGTTACTTACATCAATCATCAGTCTCCACTATTCACACCTGATGAAGTCCATGTACTATGTTCAGAATTCACACTCTTATTTTCTCCAGTTTTAAGAGGGCCCACTCTAATCAGCGAAATTCACGCGTTACATCAATCATCAGTCCTCACAATTCACACTCGATTCGAAACTCTTCCAAAAATGAATTTTTCACTTTTATTATAAAGTTCCCGATCATTTTTTTTGTTAAAAAAATATTTTATTTATTTAAGAGTTGTTTAGTAAGATATTTTGAACAATAATTTTTAGTATTTAAACAATATTATACGTATTTTTACACTTTTTTACTCACACACATTTTTAAAAAATATAAATAATATTACTAGAATAATATTACCAAAATACCGGACCCTTATTTTGTATAATACTAATAAACTTTTTTATTTTTTTTGGTATAGTACTACTATACTTCTTTGTCATCCTCCATGATGTTCCTAATGCAAAACCATCACTGCGCCCTTGTTGTTTTTTTTTTTTGGGTTAAATTATTATTATTATTATTTCTTTTTTGAGTAACCAAGGATACTATTAAAGTTCATAAAAAAAGGATATTATTAAAGACAAAAAAAATTACGAAATTAATTTTGCAATCATGTTAGTTAGATGACCAAAATTGACATATATTATTTATATGGCCCATTAGTCCAAGACTCGAGTTTTCTAAAGAAAAACTTGAGATTATATACATATTAGTTTTTAGTAAAACTTGAATTTTAGAGATTCGAATTTCAGATATAGCTATATAATTAATATGTTTGTGAAATTAGCTTATTGGACAAAAAAAAAAAACACTTTTGTTGGTGAGGAAAACTTTACAAATTTCTTCCAAAGTTCCAATTATTCCCTTCCACAAGAAGTACACTCACACACACACACACAGATGAAATTTAAGACTGACATTACTTGGTAAGGTTTTATATAAGGGTCCATTTGAATTGAGAAGATAGGAAAGGAGATTAGAGTGGAGTAGAGTAGAGTTGACTGAAAATAGACTAATTTTGGGTCAATTTTACCATATTTTTCTCATTCTCCCCCTCCTTTAATCTAAACGGACCATAAGAGATAATTAGAATAGACCCACGTATAAATGCATAAATAATATGATGTAAATTGATAATCGAAGATTTGATCAATTACTTATAACTTACAACTTGTAATTAACACCAACATTTTCTTTTAGGTCACTCTTACACATTCCAAATGAAGTCCACTTGGAACATCATACATTCACAATCCAATCAACCATAAATATAACCACGTCAGTAAGTTTATAGAAGCACTGGCATTAGCTACTCTAAAACTAATATTACCTTGATCCATGGCTTTTAACTTGAGATCTCGACCCCAAATAAGAACCAGGACTATCATTGTAACCAACACACCACTTGGACTCATTGTGTTTAATTATGATCTATTATTCTATTTATGTTGTACTTGCATGATTTATTATTTTTCTTCTTATTATATCATTTTTTTCTCAATTTGTTAAATATCACTAAATTTGTTTTGTTTGCTAAATTTACTTGTAATTTAAGAATAATTCATATAAATGGGAATTTACTAAAATACTTAAAAGCAATTTTTTTATTTAATCAAAATGATTTCTACTTTAAGGATAATTATAATTTTTTTTTCATACTTATTTATGTTCTATTATTTTTTATTAATCTTATAATATCATGAAAATTTATTTGAAAGTCTTTTTCAATTTTTGTAGATATTTTTAGTCAATTTTGCTAATATTTACAAATTTAATATGCTTTTATTTGTATTTTAATTAGTTAATTTAATATACTTTTATTTGTATATTAATTAATTATTAAATTAGTTATGATATTATCACGGTTTGACCTTAGTCAAACTTCGATCCGATCTTAAAAACTTTAATTCTCTTTATTTTTTTATACAAAAAAAAACCCCATTTTGGGTACGAAAACCATGACTTTAATACAATTAAATTTTTAGATTTAGATTAGGTCCAGTGCTTTCAATACACTGAACTCGGTTAAATTGTGACACGTGTCTAAAAATACACATTTTACTATCTTAACAGATCCAATACTATTAGACACTGACCCAAACTACTCCCTAAATTTGTAACAGAAATGAAAAAAGTAGAATCCCTTTAGCCTTTACTCAAAGCAAGATGAACAAAAATTAGGTGGAAAGGCAAAAACACCAGAATTCTAATCCTGTAAAAGTTTTTAGTGGAAGCTTTTATCCCAAGCTTGACCAACTCTGTCTCTAGTAAATAAAGTCTGCACGGTACACATCAATTCACAATATGATAATCAGGATCAAGATCTTACACATTATTAGGGTGTGAGGATTGGATTGTAGGATCAAAACCGAGTATTGTAAACGCTCATCAGTTGCTATTTTATAACTCAAGTCACTCAAAATCCACTCCATTTAGGTTTATAAACTTAAAAAAATTTGCAACCTATAAATAGTAAGATTACATACATGCAATCTTACTATTAATTATTTTAATTTTGTGGTTGTGCATGAAGAGAAAAAGTGAGTAGAAGAAAAAGAGAGAATGGTACTTTATATTATTTTATTAAGTAATTTATATTATTTTATTAGGTTGTATGAAAAAATAAAAACTGAAATGTAGGGTGAGTTGTAAAATGAGTTAGTAAAATAGATAAAGTAGTGTTTGAGGATGCAAAATAGGTTTTTTTTTTTTTTTTTTCATCACTAGATGCAAATGCTCTAAGACTCTAATATTTGAAAGGAAAAAAAAAGGCACATATTCACCGAAAAGTATAATATATAATACTATATGTTAAAGAATGATTGTCAAAAAGAATAAATTTGACACAAATTAATTATGTAAGATAATATCTACTTAAGTACCAAATGAAAAACTAAAAACTTCAAAGTTAGATGTTCAAACACCGCAAACTTACATGTGATTTAATTTAATTTATTTTATTTTGAAAAAAAATGTGATTTTAAATTGACAACTCAGCACAAAGAATCATGTTGCCAACTATGAAGACTATGGTAATAATAGCATGCATATAAAAAAATAGATATATATTAACCAACTGGCTAGACTCAATAATATTTAACAAATGACAAAATTTGACTACAAATTTGGTTATAGTCTAAAACTATAGCTTTGATTAAAAAAATTAATTTAACTACACATGTTCTTTATGCTCTTAATATACATGTCAGTTTTTTTTTTCAATTAGATATTATTTTACTATATGATCTATAAACTTATTTTTTATGCATAATTTTATATTACAAAAAATTACTATTTAAACAATTAATTGATGATACAACTATCAATCTTTTTTTTTTTTTTTTTTTGTGTGGAAAATTTAGCAAACATAGAATATATAAGAAGAAAATGTAATTCAATTACGAATTTATTAAAATTCACATCAAGTAAAAATATATCAAGTGAAGTTGTAGCCTTAGGCTATAATCAAGTTTGTAGTCAAATTTTGTCATTTAATAAATTGTATGTGTTTTTTATTTATTTATTTATTAAAATTAAATGCTTCAAGAGTTTGGTCCCTAACAAAAATAAACAGTAGAATATTTATTTAGTATGAGTCATAAAATATTGTCCAACGAGTTGTTGGCTTTGTCAACTTAATTTCATCAATGAATTTTTTCGGATTATATGTTCAATATTCTTCATTTTTATAATTTTTTTTTACTGCTCTCTCTCTCTCTCTCTCTCTCTCTCTCTCACACACACACACACACACACACACACACATATTCCTCCAATTCATTGTTTTAGTATTTAGTTTGTTGATATTCGAGGCAAGAAAGAGTGCAGAGTTGTATGAACTGTCTATAAAAAGATTAAAAGAAAATCGAGTTTTTGTAAGAGATTGATTGGAATGATAATTTCCTAAAAGAGTAATGTAAGTCTACAATATTTTCATAATTAATTTACAACAAAGTCCTAAGTGACAAGCACCTATTGGTTTTAAATTAGGTTACATTACTTTTTATTTATTAATAATTTGCCACTTAAGATTTGTTGTAAAATTATTGTAGATGTAATATTACTTTTCCTAAAATAATTATTGATCGGTGTATTGGCTAATGGCTATTGCTTTGATATTTGTAGATTAAATAATCAAGAATAGTTTTTGTTGAATATTTCTGGCTCTTTCCCTGTCATCCAAACCAAGTTTTTTTTTATATTAATTTGTTGAATATTTATCTCAAATGGTTATCTCATATTCAATCTAACTCCAAATTAGATCAAATTTGTGTTTATTTTGAAGTTATGGATGTCTATTTTATTTCATTATAAGTAGTACTTAAAAAGATTTAAGAAGGTAGTCCTATATGCAGCAGCTGTTTCAGTGAGCAAAGCATCCAATGCAGTTCACTATCTCAAAAACGTGAGAGACAAGTCTGGTCAATGGTTCAATAAAAAAAAGAAAAAGAAGTCTGGTCAATGAAGTCCACACGTGGCATGCTCAGTTCCCAGTTCCCATTCATCTCTTTCTTCTCTTCAACCCACCGACAAGTAAAATGAATTCTCCCACTTTACCAATACTATAAAGTACAAAGTCATTAACTTTTTAACTTTGGACCATAGTTCTTTTTCATTTTTTTGTCCTTCATCATGGGACTTGAAAAGCAGACATATTTAGATTATACTATTATAGTTCTTTTTCTATTTCTTTTTCCTTGTCCTTCATCATGGGGTCAGGAAAAAAAGACATGAACTTTTTAATTTTGGATTATAATTTTTTTTTTTTTTCCTTTGTCCTTAAACATGGGACCCTGAAAAAAAGACATATGAACCCATTCAAACACTCACAAAAAATGAAAAATCATTAAACTTTGTCTGAAATTGATAGCCACGTATGCTTCACTTCATTTTCAAGATAGACTTTAGACTGTGGGGATCATTTTAAGCATTTTGTGAGCCCAATTAATCAAGAATAGTTATTGTTGGAGATTGTAAAGAATTGCAATCGAATCTGAAAAATGACCATTAGCCCTTTTCACAAATTTGAGCCTATTGTTGGATACCACTTATTTTACTGAAAAAAAGAAAAAGCACATAATCGCCAAAAATTATAATATATAATACCATATGTTAAAGAATGATAGTCAGAAAGAATAAATTTGACACAAATTAATTATGTAAGATAATATCTACTTAAGTACCAAATGAAAAACTAAAAACTTCAAAGTTAGATGTTCAAACACCGCAAACTTACATGTGATTTAATTTAAATTTAATTTATTTTGAAAAAATGTGATTTTAAATTGACAACTCATCACAAAGAATCATGTTGCCAACTATGTAGACCATGGTAATAATAGCATGCATATAAAAACGTAGATATATATTAACCAACGGGGTAGCCTCAATAATATTTTATAAATGATGCAAAGGCAAATTTATTTATTTGGGGACCCATATGAGAATTTGTTTTACCATCATCTTCTTTCTTCATTGCCATATATATATATTTTTGATAATTTAATTGATACACACTTAGCTTTCTTGATGAATGAGATAAGGTAATCCATTTAAGGCAAAAAGCTCTTTGTGATTTTTCATGGTCAGTCGACATCTTTGTAAGACAAAAAAGAAAAGGAAAAGCCGAATACGTTTCTGGCCTACAATATTAGGACATAGAAGACTGTAAGGGAGGGTACTGTAATTCAAACCAAGCAGGCAGGACATAGGGACCTGCCGACATGGATCTGTTCAAAATTAGTCAGCTTCAAGCTTCACTGCTTTTCATAGATAATTGGTTATTAAATTAATTTCTGTGTGGTTATCTTTTGTTTTCATTACTTTCCCATCTTTCACTACGAGAAAATGTTTAATTAACACTAAAAACATGACCACTTCTCAATGACTTAAACACCTTGATTTTATGATTTTGGAAGTCAAAAGTCTACATCTATATATATTTGGTTTCACACGTTGGGTACACTTTTAAATAAATTTCAAATATCATGCATGCTATTGGATAACTTAGTGATATTATTGCTTTTACGGTATAAACTATAAAATGGTAAGTTGCCTTCGTTTTAATAAAAGTTACAAGTTTCTTATTAAAAAAAAATGGTAAGTTATCTCCTCCTTACTTTAACAAAAGCATGAATAAAAAATCAATGGAAAAGTCATTAACACATGTTAGAGATGGACAAAAGGTAAAATAGACATTCTATTAATAATTGGATAAAATTTGGTCACTTTTTTTTTTTGTGGTAACGTCATCATGGTAACGTCATCATAATGACGTTACCACAAAAAAAAAAAGAGTGACCAAATTTCAAACAAATGGGCTGGTTGGGTTCTATATAAACCCCATTCTTGGTGAATTATTTTATTATCATAACTTGTGACATTGTGTAGTGTAAGAGAGCAAAAATGAAACTTATTTTGTTTGTCTGGTTGGTTTTAGTATTTGTGTTGGGGGTTGGTTATGGCAACAATGGGGAGGTAGATTATGATTACTTTCACCTTGTGTTGCAATGGCCAGAATCCTATTGCAACACAGGTAAAGTAACATGTTATGATGAGCGACCAAATTGGTTCATCATTCATGGAATGAAGCCACAAAAGAATGGGTATACGGTCCCATGCCCTAAAATTTCTAATAAAGCTCGTTACTTCAATTCAAAAAAGGTAAAATACTTTTTTTTTTCTACCAATACTAATTTTAGTACTTCCACTATTATTGTTATGTTGTGGTCTTGGATTTTATTTATCTTCACATTTTTTTGCAGCTGCAAGATGACCTCATAGCTAGTATGGAGTACTACTGGCCAAGCTTAATTAAAGCAAAGAATCCAAATAACAAACCTTTTTGGAGTCACGAATGGAGTGCTCATGGCTCCTGCACATCCTTCACTCAAGCCGAGTACTTCGGAAAAGTTGTTTCTATAGCAGCAAAACTTCCCCTAGCCACAAAACTGTATTCGGCAGGTTTGCATTTTTATTATTACTGTCAGGTTTTATTGATGCTTAAAAATAATGGTTTACATTTTTATTATGACGTTGAATTGTGTTGAAAAAATAAAATATTGTTATATATATAATTTTTTGTTTTTTGTGTTTTTTCTAAAACAGGAATTCGGCCTGAGATGCCAACCTATAGCATGGACATCAAGGATGAAATTGAAAAGGCTTTCAAATTGACGCCACAGATACGGTGCAATACGGCCCAATCTAACAAATTACAACTGTACGAAATAATATTTTGCGTGGACAAAACTGGAACACAACTCCAAAATTGCAATTACACGGCTACATGTGTCTGAGAACCATTCCAGTTTCCCAAAAACCAGAAAAAGTAATTAAATTGTCAATGTATTAAGTTCATATTTGATAAAATGCTTCATATTTGCTCGACTTGGTGTTGAGGTGATGGGCAAGACATATTTGCTGCATTGTTCTGATTATTATTTGTGTGATTATTAATTTGATGATGTGGGATTGGATCTTCTTTAGGTTGAGATGGGCGGTTGCAAAGCACCGATAACCACATTCATTGTTGAGCCCTTTGTTCCCCATGACCAAGAATACTACCTCTCTATAGTCTCTGAAAGGCTTGGATGCACCATTAGCTTTTCGGAATGTGGGGGTATTGAGATTGAAGAGAACTGGGATAAAGCATTGACACACCGTTCATCTTGAAGTTCTCTTTTATCTCTTCTATGATTGGTGCGTTTATATGTCGAAATAGTGACCATGTATTTGATTTGTACAGGTTAAAACTATATTCCTTCCATCTGAAAAGCCTATCACACTGGAGGCTTGTGCTCCATTGATAGCTACACTTCCCTTGGAGGTGAGTTTAGGTATATTTTTCTAATTTATCATTTCACGTTCCAGATGTGATAATTTCCACAAAATTTTGTGAAAGCTGATCTCAAATGATGAGTAATCTGAGAAGTCACTAAGCTGTTTAACTTTCAAAGAACCTCCATCTACACACTCTGCTGACACATTTAATGCACCTAGATCCTATGAAATCTCCCTGATTTTCAAATTTCTCATAATTATAGTTTTTCAGTACACTTTTTTTTAATGATTAGGTTTGTTTTCTTTTAGTATTGCTTTCTTGTTGTCTCTGCCATGCACTGACTCTACTTTTATTTTACATAGGTTCGGGGGAAAATTGGTGACTTCATAATTGGCGTGTTTAAAGTGTTTCAAGGTACGAAATGCTTAAAGATAGAAAACTGCTTGCAGTCTTCCACATTTATGGAGCTTGAGAAATAACATGACTTCTGGAAAAGATTTATGACTTCATCAAACTTTATTTGTTCAAATTTATACGCTATCTTACTTTGGGATCTTAATGGATAGAAACTAATTTCAATTTTGGTAGTATCTTACTCTGTATAAAAATTGAATGATAATTTCTGTTATGAAAAAAGAGAGCTTTCTTCGTTTTTTGTTTTCACCTTTTGGTCATCACTTGCACTTTTTTGGGAAATATTCTTAAAAGTGATGTTTTTCAATTCTTACTGTTTCATTTTCTTCTCATAGATCTTGACTTCAGTTTCATAGAGATAAATCCATTTACACTGGTGAATGGGGAGCCATATCCCTTGGATATGAGGGGAGAATTGGATGACACTGCTGCGTTTAAGAACTTTAAGAAGTATGCCTTCCTTGATGTTTGTTTTTCAAGAAATGTTTAATTGACCTTGGAACCATGCCTCTAAATGCATTTTGCAATGTGTGTTGTCTTGTGGACATATTTTTATACATTCAGGTGGGGTAACATCGAGTTTCCGTTGCCCTTTGGAAGAGTCCTGAACCCTACAGAAAGTTTCATTCACTCCTTGGATGAAAAGGTAATTGCATTCATGTGTCCATCTCATGTTCATATTTAGTACTCATCAAGGCTCTCTGCCTTTCAACAGAATGGAAGGAATGAATAAATCTTATTCGTTTTGTTAACATTGCAGACAAGTTCATCTTTGAAATTCACTGTGTTGAACCCAAAAGGACGCATCTGGACAATGGTCGCTGGAGGTGGTGCTAGTGTTATATATGCTGACACTGTGAGTCCCCCAATATCATCCCCTATAGTGCAGCTACCATTCTCATCATAATCTCATCTCTGCTGAAAGGTTTTAGTTGTCAATGAGCTCTAGCTCAAATGACACTTCCTCCTTCCATAATGATAGGTTGGAGCATGAGGTCTTGGGTTTTGAGACCCAATGGGTGTGTGTAACTTTCCAACAAAAGAAAAAGTTTTAGTGATGTGGCACTCTTTAACAGTGACTGTTGGAAGCTGTGGGGCTTCTGTGACTTATTTTTCCTTTGTTTTCAACTAGGTTGGCGATTTGGGTTATGCACAGGAGCTTGGTAATTATGCAGAGTATAGTGGAGCTCCAAATGAGGACGAAGTGTTGCAATATGCAAGAGTTGTTATTGATGTAAGAAATTACATTTTTTTTGGCTTGTTTTTGGAACTTCAACTTCTTTCAATGCCTACATTGTACAAAAATTTATGCTTTATGGTTTTGCAGTGTGCTACTGCAGACCCTGATGGTCGTAAGAGAGCGCTTCTTATTGGAGGGGGTATTGCTAACTTCACTGATGTTGCTGCTACTTTCAATGGGATAATTCGAGCCCTTAAAGAGAAGGTGTGTTTAGGTTGAATTTATCCTAAAAGTGTTAGTTTGTTTTTTCAACAATTAATTCTCTCCCTTTGTGTTTGATAGGAGTCCAAATTAAAAGCAGCAAGAATGCACATCTATGTTCGAAGAGGTGGTCCAAACTACCAGACTGGTCTGGCAAAGATGCGTGCTTTGGGAGAGGAACTCGGACTACCCATTGAGGTATGAAATGGTGGTGTTTTTTTTTGGAAACCTCGTGTCTAATAAATCTGTAGGCGGCTGAGCAACTTCTGCAAATGGCTAAAAGTTTTGGGACTTTTTAGATTGAAAATTGCATGGGGGCAATTTCACTTGATATATTTCTTTTTTATTTTGGAAAGAGAGAGAGAGAGAGAGAGAGAGAGGTGCTCATAAGTGGATTTATTGCTGTTAGCTTAAGGCTGGATTTATTGCTTGAGAGCAATTTGCAGTAGTAATGTGAAAGGTGCTCATAAGTGGCATAATTTATCTTGAAAACTCATATAACATTAGTACTTAACCAGAAATTGTAGCTTATCCATAAACTTTAAGAACACCAAGCAAAATTCTGGGGCTGTCAGCAAAAGCTTCATTTGTGGAAAGAGAAACGTTTAACTGATACTGTATTGGTGGACAAAATCCACCAGGTTTTCTACCCTTTTCTTTCCCCCTTTAATTTGAGGATGGAAATATGGAATACTTCTCTACATTTATTTCTGTGGCTGAACTTTTTTGATATTTTTGTTGCAGGTGTATGGACCTGAGGCGACCATGACCGGAATCTGCAAACAGGCGATAGACTGTGTCATGGCTGCAGCCTAATTCCACAATAATTTTTGCTACTGAGAGTCAACATGTGTCAGTTTGTTTCAAAAGGACTTGGTTGAATGTGTGCCAGGAATAATTTATCATGAGGCTTCCTAAGGCAAAAGATTGAAAAGAGTGGATTGTTGTAAAATGTAAACTCTAAAAACATTTATAAAAAAAAATTTCTTTCGTTTTAAAATTGGAAATCATGTCTTCCAGAAACCATGACATGGTTGTAAACACTGTGCATTCACTAGTGATCCTTCAATTTTCTGAGTGTCAATCATTCTGTTTTAACTCTCATTCCACTTAATAATGTCCTCTTTCAAAGCTTTCAATTTTTTAGCGCACATATAACTAGGAGTACCCGAAAAAGAATGGCGATTCCACCATGAATCAACTCTATCAACACACCCACCCATTTTCAACCACATATTCTCGAACTGGAAAGGACTTCCCCCTCGCCATACCCCCTGCCTCCAAAAGAATTGGGAGATGAGCTGAAATAGGTCGTGGTAGGATTCGTTGGATCACAACCGGAAAGTTTTTCTTCCAGTCATGCATCACTAGAGCTCTATCAATCCTAGACGTGGATGGCTAGTCAATACCACTGGACCACGTATAACTCCCTCCCTCCAAAGGTAAATCTATCAAGTTTAGGTCCTTAATACATTCTAAAAACTTTCCCATAGCCGAAGTAAGTCGAGATCCACCCCTCCGTTCACTAGGAAAAAGAACAACATTAATATCCCCAAAACAGCACTAGAGAACATTCTAGTATTGCTAGATACCAACCAACTCATCTCACAAACAACCTCTCATATAGTTGTCATTTGGGCCATACACCCTTGAACATGCCCAAATAAACCCATCCTCCACCCCTTTCCATTGAACCGACATCGAGAACGAACCCACTAGAACCTCTAACTTTTCTAAAACCCTTCTATCTCACATTATCAAGACTCCCCCAGCCGTTTGATCAGCGTCTAGAATTGCCTAATCCACATATGGACAACTCCACAAACTGCAAGCCATTTGCCTATCCATGCCATCAAGCTTTGTTTCTTGGAGGAAAATAACATCACACTTCCACTCCCATAACAAATTTCTAACTACCAAACGTTTTTGGGAGTTGTTCAATCCTTTAACATTCCATGAAATCATTTTCAACTTCATTAAAACTTTTAGATTCCCACTGCTTCTACTACTGCACTACCAACACCCTATCGCCCATCATAATTCACTAAGGAAATTAAATTCCTCAACTCTCTTTTCCCTTTACCCATTGAGGAGGCTGCCTTATGGTTAACCACTGCTTTCTTCCGTCTTTCTTTAACTACCTCCATCTCCCTTTCTAGCCTTTGAAGATAGTCAATGCACAGCCTTTCATATCGGTTCATAGAAAGCCCCACCACTTTACCAAAATCTGGGATCCTATGCTTCACCCAACTTGAGACATCCAGCCTATTACCAAGACTCAGCACCTCAGAATCCTTATGCATTTCCATCGACAAGTCTAGCCTGGAGGAGCAATAGTAGATAGCGGATTACAAAATGTCAAACTCTCCTCCTCACCCAAAATAACTACTTCTGAGATAGCTCCTCCCTCCTCCATCGTGACCCCAAATCAGATAAGCCATAAACTGACTTTGATTCGATCAACTCTAAATTGGGTTGATCAGTCTCAATAACATCTATCTACCTGGTGCACTTGCCATCCACCCCCTGAAACAAATTCACTCTACTCCCATTTCCAGCTTTATCCACACCATATACACCAAAATCCACCAACCTAGCATCCACCATTCGATGAAGGGCTGCTGCCAAGAAAAAACCCATAGAAATTGGTGTATCGACCCTGTCGGCCTTACTTAGAGGCATTACAGAGTTATCAGAGCTGACCCCAGAACTATCCAACACCATCTGAGTCACTGTGTGGCCTTCGGAGCTAAACCCATTAGAAGAATTAACTCTAAACTCCATCCGATTCATCCCAAGGCAAACAGAACTATTCCTAGCCACCATTTGAGGCACCACGAGACCGTCGGAGTTAAGCCCATCCAAGGAGCTACACACAACCTCTGTCCGACCCACCTTGAGACTATCAGGGCTTGACCCAGATGAGCGGTGACGTTGAACAGCCATCGGAATCTCTGCTTGTTGATCTGCCACCACTTCAGTGAGCATCGAGGACTTGGGAGCTTCAGTCGTTAACGCTGAGTGGGTTAAGGGTGTCGGACTGGCCTTGGTAGATGGTTCTCCCATTTCATGAGAACTTGGGCTTGGGCTTGCTACGGTCAGTTATGTAAATCCCAAACCATGTTGGGTCATCTTGGGTTTCAAGCTTAAGCCCACAGTTGGCAATTTAACACTAGTTTCCCGTGGAGCCCACTTAAAATCTGAGCCCACCACAGGATGTAAGTGACCCTGTGTTCCACTAGAGGGACCCCTCACGTGCTCCCTTTTACTGACCCATTTGGAACTCCTCCACCCACCTTTATACTCCACAAAATTATAAAGAACCCGTGACTCTCTTAAAGGACCCACCCATGCTCCCTCTAATTCATTTTCACCCAAATAGAACTCCTCAAGCCACCTTTATAAGATTTCCAAACCATACGCCTTTTACCTTCCCCAATCACCTTTACAGTTAAGCCTACTCCTGACCAGTTTGACTTCCTCAGATCACGTTTATTTCCATAACCATGTTCATTCCAGTTTGAATTGAATTTCAACGGAGACCTTCTCTTATTTCCTACCGGATTTGTCTCTCCAAAATTAAATTCCTCATTAATGCACTGAGAACCCACATCTCTTCCACCTAGAGGCGTCGGACCCGGTATGCTTACTGGCATACCGCTCAACATCCTCTGTTCAGTTACTGGGTACTACTTCTCACGCACCGTATTGGCATAAGATTTAAATGGTTGAACCCCTAAGTTGTCCTTATGAAGCTGAGCTACAAAAATTGATTGACCAAACCCACCATTTACATAGTTTTCAAGTTCTAGCATCTTCCTCAACACTAACCTAAAAACCCTCCATCCATTCTTTGCTCTGCCTTTTGGTATAATAATGGACCTCCTAGACCCGCCAACTTTAAATTTAGTCAAAAGAAGAAACAGACCAACAAAGTTGGAGCCTCATTGGAGGGTGTATGCTAAATCACCTTCCTTGACCTTATAAAAATCCTTTGGATTAATCCCAACGATAATTTGTTCTATACTCTTCATCAACCATTGTGCCACATACTTACCCATGAGGACCAACTTCATGAAATACCTACTTCATTTAAACATCCTTACAGAAAAATACCTTTCCCCTTCCTCTACCACCAGTTGAAAAAATTTGGATTCAATACAAAAACTGCACACACCACCCATAATGGCTACTCAACACAATAAAAAAATCTTGCATAGAGTTATTACGAGAAATTAAAGTATTATGATCAGCAATGCATTAGAACATTGAAATAGAGTATAAATGAAAGGTTTGCTTTTGAGCAAAGGTACTTACCCATGAGGGCATTAGAGTTACTAGATGCTAAGGATGGGGTTCTTGGACTCACTAAAACAAAGATGAATGAGAGAAATGACGTGAGATCGCAAATTGAGCATCTTCTTTCTCTAGAGGAGATCTCTTGGAAAGAAAAATCGAGGATGTTGTGCATTAAAGAGGGAGATAATAATACTAAATTCTTTCACAAGATGGCTAATTCCCATAGAAGGTATAACCATCTGAGTTTCTTAAAAGTGGATGGGGTGATTTATGAGGAAGAAGTAGAAGTGGTTCCTTAGGTAGTTCAATTTTATAAAACTCTGTATCAAGAGTGTAACACCCCCAACCTAATTGCATAATTAAATTTATGAGTTTATATGTTTGTTATTATCTTAATTAAATTAAGTGCATAAAGTTTTGATATTGTCATATTATAAACCATGTATACTCTTTTGATGTTGTAGAAATGAGTTTTATTAAGGTAAGGATATATATGTATATGTAAAGTTATTTTGGCATTGGGTCTTTTTAAAAATATAAGCTTTTAAGGGGTTGAAAGTAATAAAAAGGAAAAGAAAAGAAGAAGAAGTGAGCAATAGTTTTTGTTCCTTAGCATCATACGTGCCCCACCTCAAGAAAAGTCTACTTCTCTTATCTTATCCTCTTGGCTGCATCAGAAGTCCAGCCCCCTTATCTTCTTTTTCTAGTCCTTTTTCTTGCTTCTTTGTTTCTTTCTCTCTTTGCTTTCACACGGCAAGAGCTCTCTCTCTCTCTCTCCCTCTCTCACCAAAACAAGAAATCTCACTCTAAAGAAGGATTTAAGAGCCTAAAACTAAAATTCCAGCTTCAAATTGGTGGGTAAGTAATTAAAACTTTATTTGATTTTAGAGTATTTTGATAGTTTAATTGTTTTCCCTTCTTTGTTCTCAAATCTGATTTTAGGGGCTAAACTTGTGATTCTGTTTTTGTAAGTTGAAAATTTGAAGGTGTTATGGTCTATTGGATGCTTAATAAGTCATTTTAATGTTTATTGTATTGGTATAAAAATACCTAAATGAATTGAAGACCATTTGCATTTAGTTGATGAATTTTGTATGAACTTGCACTGAAGCTGTCACTGTGACAGATTTGATGTTCACTACAAGAAAATTCTGTATTAAATCATTTGCTGTGAATTAGGATGCTAGGAGTAGTTTTTATGAATCCTAAGACACATATGGTTGTTTTGGAAGTGGTCTCACTGCATTTGGATTAATAAAAAAATAATGGTTTAATTTCTAAGTTGCATGATTTTCTGTCAGGACAGATTTGAGCACGTTTCCTTGTACAATTTTTAATAAATTATGGTTTTATTCTTTGACTTTGAAATTTATAAGATATATATTAGACATACATGGGAGTATCTCTGTAAAATTTCATGACAATTGGATGTGTTTTGACAGCCCATTCGTATTTTACAAATGGGGAATTTGCTACTGGAATGATCAGTAAACAGTGTAGGATAACTATGACTTTGTAGATTTAATTTTGAAGTTAGGGTTAATGTTTTGAGCTATAATTTAATGTGATTATCTTTTGGTATGTTTAGATCATATATGAATTTTTATGGCTTGGTTACTCTGTGTTTTGGTATGTTATGAGTTTGGTGATTGTACCTTGTTTTAGGGAAAACTCTATGTGATGGGAATTAAGATTTTACTAAGTTGAGAGTTAGGTTGTGTTTGAGGTATAAGTTTATATTTTAGGAAGAGTTGTTAGTAATAAGTTTTGATCTTTCATTTAGGTGACGAGAACGAGAACACGGACACTTGAGCTCCTCTGGTACAAATCTCTCGCGTTTTCTGTTTTCAGGTAAGGGATTTTGTGACATGTGCGTTTGATAAGTATAAGGACTATTTAGAAAACTATAATGCATTAAAAACTTTTTATTAAAAATATTACATATAAGCATGATTCAAGTAAAGATTTATGTTCGTGACTTATTAAATCCAATATATATATATGATATTTTAGCATATTGATGCTATTACTCATATCACGAACATAATGTTTAAAGAAAGAATTGGATATGCTACTGTTATTAAATAGTTATGTAAAAGTATAGTATCTGAAAAGTATAGTTTTTAGTTATTCCATTGTCATGATCTGAACTAAGCCAGTAGGGGTTATAGTACTGGTATTTCCATAGAGATTTTGTTTGACCATTATAAGTGGGACTGGCTCTGCTGTACCCGCCTTTGTTGGTGACCGCCAACTTGTGGAGGATGTCAACCTACCCCTATGGTTGAAAGTATGTATTATGATATGATTCTGGAATTACTTAGCATTGTAGGGAATGCTGGATGCCTGGCACTAAGTGCTGGAAGCCTCCCAAAGTTGTGACAGACTTACAATTGGACTAACTAATATGTATTATAAAAGAGCTATTAAGCTATTTGGAAGTTATAAGAAAAGTATGATGATAAGAAAAATATGTTGAATTATTTTTAAGTTCCTTATCATGTTCTTTTGTTATTATTTGAAAGGAAAATGAAGTATTTTCATTTGAAAGTTCATAAGTTAATTTAAGAACAATATGAATAGTAATGAAGGCTATTTTATCAAAGCTGGCATGTCCATAAAATATTTGATTTACATGCATTCTTATCAAAGGCCCATGGAGCTTAAAAACCTTACTGGGCTTCGCAGCTCACTCTATTATATTTCAGTGCACAGGTTCTTCCTGAAAGCAACGAGAGTATTAGAGGTGGCAAGATTCTGTGATTCTCTTTTGTTTAGATTGTATAGTCTTTTTTGTTGTATAGTAGTTTAGCTCTTTTGTTGTAAGAGGAATCAGATGACTTGATTCTTTGAGCACAGATGTAATTCTGAACTTTAGTTTGGTTTGAACCCAGTGGTATGTTTTTGGGGTTAGGTTTGTAAATAAGAGTTTTGCTAAACGTTTAGCTATGTAATATTTGCACGAATACCTGAAGTTTCAGCCAAGTGGCAATCTTGCAAAGTTCTAATGAAATGAATTTTCAAGGTTTTCACATTTTTGTATATTATGGCTTTTATGAAAGAGAATAAGCAGGTGTACAGGAAACCATTCTTGATAAGCACCTTCCGTTTAGGTTGGTTCGTGTTAGTATTAAGGTAAACTTGATATTAACATGCCGGTCATGCTCTAAATTCTGAAGTACAGGTTTGGGTCGTGACAAAGAGTCCGAAGAGTGGAGACCTTTTATGGAAGGTCTAGAGTTTGATCAAACTGGGGAGTTGGAGAGGGGCTGGATGGAGAGGAGATTTGAGAAGGACGAGATTATTTCAGTGGTTAGAGACATGGAAGGGGATAAAGCTCCAGGCCCAAATAGCTTTTTTATGGCCTTTTTCCATCACTGCTAGAGGGTTGTAGAAAGAGACGTTTTAGCAGTTTTTAAAGAGTTCTATCAACATTGTAAGTTTGAGAAATCTTAATGCTACATTTATAGTTTTAATCCCTAAGAAAAATGATGCTTCTAACATTTGAGATTTTAGACCAATTAGTTTGGTGGAGAGCACGTATAAGATCTTGGCCAAGGTTTTGGCAAATCGATTGAAAGTGGTGTTAGATCACCTGATATCTGAATCTCAGAATAGTTTTGTGGGAGGTAGACAAATCCTTGATTTAGTTCTCATTGCTAATGAGTGTGTTGATAGCCGAATGAAGAGTAAGATTCCTAGGGTGATCTGTAAGTTAGATATTGAGAAAGCATATGACAATGTGAATTGAGAGGCATTTCTGAAGTTGTTGAAAAAATGGGCTTTGGGGAGAAATGGTGTAGTTGGATTCGAACTTGTATCTCTACAGTGCAGTTTTATGTGTTAGTCAATGAGTCTCTAGCTAATTTCTTTGGTAGCTCTAGGAGTTTGAGACAAGGAGATCCGCTGTCTCTCATGTTATTTTTAGTTATGATGGAGGTATTTAGTAGGATGGTGAAGAGAATGGAGGGGGTAGGTCTTCTTAGTGGTTTCAAGGCAGATGGCAGGAGGGGCAGAAGGGAATGTTTTTAGCATTTGCTGTTTGCGGATGAAACTATTTTGTTTTGTGAGGCGATGTTGGAGCAAATCCTACATGTTCGATTGTTGTTTCTTTGTTTTCAGGCGGTGATCGGTTTGAAGGTTAACATTGCTAAGAGTGAAATGGTCCCTATAGGAGAGGTAAATAATGCGCACACTTTGGCAGAGATTTTGGGTTGCACGGTTGGGGCCTTGCTAATGACTTATCTTGGTATGCCGTTTGGAGCGTCTCACAAATCCCCCTTTATTTGGAACCCTATATTGGAAAAAATTGAAAGAAAGTTAGCGGGGTAGAAGAAGTTGTATTTGTCAAAAGGTGGTAGACTGACATTGCTTAAAAGCACACTATCTAGCCTCCTGCTTATTTCTTATCTCTTCTCACTATTCTACACATGTGG